>PPHD01020788.1:0-13507 GCA_002909625.1 Bambusicola thoracicus | reverse complement strand
TTTTTTTTTTTTTTTTTTTTTTTTAAGCAGGAAGAAGGCATGATATTGTGCCAGAAAAAAAAACCTTCTTGAGTGAACAGCAGTAGTTCTGTTTGTGCTCCCTGGAGTTCAGACCTCAGGGATAAAAAAAACAACTCTGAACCTATATCTTGTATATTCCTGCAAGGCAGCACTACAGAAGGATAGAGAAGACTGTGAGGTATTTGCAATAAACTGTTATTCTCTCCTACTTTAGGTAAGAAGTATCTTTTCTTTTTGTCACAAGCAGGAAGCATTAAAAGTTATTTACAGTCATGAACTTTAGGTTCACAGTTTATGAAAACCATAGGCATTTAATAAATTAATTAAATCTTCCTTGTTAAAATATAAGCTACATACAATGTCTTGACCTAAACTCTATTCTTTTGGCCACCTGTCTGCTGCTCACATTTAAACACAGCTACATCCATGTGCCTGGTAGGACACGTCAGTGACAGATTTACATCTGTGTTTGTAAGTCAATTTCTCAATCCTATGCCAGTCCAGTAATGTCCATTACGTGCAAAAAGGAAGTCAATCTCTAGTCTATCTCTACAGGTTAAAGTGTCCTGAGCATTTCAGTATAATTATACCTCCCTTAGACTGGGATGTGTTTTTATTAATTAAAATTTGCACGGGGCTTACACACTTTTACATAAGAGCTGACGAACAGCAGCCCATGCTCTACTTTCCAAAGTTCTGTTTTTTTCAAGCACAAGCTTCAGTGAGTTTCTTTGGGCCAGCAGCTGGTCGTCTGGTTCTTGTATCTCATTTGTGCCTCCTGAAGATGACATCACTTCACATCACCATGAAGGCGTCCTTAACACACTTCCTCTGCAGAGCCAGAATGGACAAGATGTTCATTGGTACATTTAATAGTTACACACACACACACTTAACTCCCTCACAGGGGCTGACGTAAACCATGTAATCAAAAATACTAAGGTGCCACCCTTCTTTCATGGCATAGCTGTGAAAGGTCTCAGAAGCAATCTCCAGCTAACTTCAGCATGATCAAATTGGAAGATGAGACGAAGGCACAGCCTGCCCAATCCCTCCTCCAGCAGAATGGATGCTGCAGGAGTGACGACTGCCAGGAGATGCTCTGGTGCAGGCCCAGGGCCACAGCCTACAACCATGGCCTGGCATGGAGAAGCTGCACACAGCTCTCACCTCCAGCCTGCCCCCTACTCCTGTCACTGCTTATTAGTTTCAGACACCAGCTCAAGAAGCTGTCAGAGGGCATGGCCCAGCTCCCGATGCAGTGGGAGCTGGCAGCATTGGCTTCCTTCCCACTGCTCCCAGCCTTTGACAAAACCAAATAGCTGGCTGGTGGGGAGAAGCGAGCTATGAGCCAATGAAAGGAAAAGAATGATGTAAAAAGCTCTGGTCCTGGGCCTTGTAGGCAGTGCTGGTGCCTAAGACACTAGGCAGAAAGTTTTTCTGGCTGTTGACAAGCCATTCATCTCACACATGCTGCATGCAACCTACTTGAGAAGGGCCATGCAGCCTGACGTTAGTGGCAGAGATGCGGCTCTGCTCTCAGTGGAGAGTTTTATGTCACTATAAATGGAAGCCACTGTTTACACAAGATCTGTGATGAGCAGTTTCCATTTTTAAGCAGGGCAACTGTGCAGCTCCTTTTTACTCATTTGTTACTGACTTGCAGTACAATCTGCTCCTTTGATTTCTGCTGCAAAGTAATGTTACCCTCTGAAATGAATTGCCAGTCCAATACATACAGTTAGGAAGTAACAAAGACACTTATCTGATACGCTGTGTGCAAGAGGAAGATAGGAACAGATAGAAAAAGGTCACAGCAATATAAATAACAGAACAGCCAACTAAAAGGGAAGAAAAAAAAAAAAAGATGCATCATGAAGTCCTTAGCTCCACTGAAAAAATAGAGAAAGATACAGGGGAGAAGTGGGAGAGAAGCAAGGCTGCAGAAATTGCTTTAGGAAGAGCCAGTCTCAGATGTTACTTAAAGCAACACGTCACACTTCCCTGTGGAAAGTTCAACAATGCAAAGCATCCAAATGGAAGGAATTTATCCTATGCAGATCTTAAAATCACCTCCACTACTCCAGCAAAAAGGCTGTACATTAACAAAACAATGTCATTGCGAGCATGTTCAAGCAAGGAAGTAGGGGGTGAACAGATCTGCTGGTGTCATTTTGAAACTGAGTACATGTGTATAAGTAGTGAGGAAATTAGGTTCTACCAGCCTGGCATAAGCAATAAAAAACAAGCTTCATAATGCTGAAGACAAAAAACTACGTATAATATCAGCATACAATGCTGCAGAGCCAACATCTTTTTTTCTTTTGCTCAGAAAACTGAAAGAAAATTGAGCAGGAATAACCTCTGCCAGATATTTACATATGAATGGCTTCTAGGAGAAAATGAAAGGAGGTGTATTTTATTACCGTGCTCTTCAAAATGTCTTAAGAAATGTGAGAAAACTTCTAACTATTCCCTACTAAAACTGAGAAAATACATGGTAAGAGTCAGTGAACAGATGCTTTGAAACAAAGCATAGAGATCAATCATAATTGCTAATGATATTTTCAACGCTATTAAAAAAACTCATAAACGTTAAGAGGCAATACACAGTGATAGTATTAAGTTAGAAGAACAATACAGAAGAAATAAGTTTTAAAATCAAGTTTCGATAAAAAAAACAGGTGATCAGACAACTTCTACTAGAAAAAAAATACTTGTTTCCTCTGCTCTTCACCTATTGCAGTTCCATGTTAATCTAAATATACATACTAATGCAACACCAACTTTAACAGTCTTTTTTTTTTCCCCCTCCATCCTCTTGATTCAAAGCAGAAGAGTTCATTAGAACAACCAGCGATTGTTTGGAGCCACAGCTTTAGCAACAGCTGTGCAAACACATCAATCTCAAGTTAGGAACTCTGCCATAAGTTTAATAATAATATACTCATATCATTTAGCTTTGGGGCCATTACAATAACTGTGGTCATTTTCTTTCTAAACGCTTTGCTGCTGTAGCCTTCAAAAACAAATTAAGAAGGTAATTAAATAAATTGGGAGGGAAAATGGAATAGCTGAGATGGTGACAAAACGTGTCCCCCAGAACTACTAGACATAAAAGATGTTCCCATATCCAACTCATTAAGAGCAGGGGCATAAACTAATTTTACTAACACTGCTACGTATTGTAAAACCTTGACCTTTTTAATGCACAGACTACTTGAAATATTCATGAGCCATTTCAGTCCCCTGCAGCCACATTGCTGCCATCATCCTGCACAACTAGATGGCTGTAGGTGCTGACAGACAGTTTCCTCCGGGCTCAGTCCCTGCTCAATGACGCCATTATCAAGAACAGACTTAGATGACAGTGATTGGAAACTGAACTGTTTTCAGCCTTTTTATCTACAGATGGAAATGTAACCTGAGCAAAGCAGCAAGAGAACACATGATTTTAATAAAGGTTTGTCACACTGGAAATGAATTTTTTTTTTTTTTTTAAAACAGACTCTCAGTCATGGTTGAGGAGCATATAGCTATTAAAATCATACTGTAAACTGCTGCACAGATACGTTTTCAGGGTGAAGCATCTTAAGATATTAGGAAAGGGGAAGATTTTGCTCCACAACTTCATTAAACTTGATTTAAAAAGAAGCTGAATGAGTTAAAAGAGCAAGGATAATTCATTGGTGTATATATATATATTTTAAAGCAAATGAGCTATAAATTAACAGAAGATGAGACATTTTATCTTAAAGTGTAATTAAAATGTATGGAGCCATGCAGTACACTGAATACTAAAAACAGAATCCATCATTGCCACTTTCATTAATTTGATTACAGCCTCTTCAGGAATAACATATGCACTGCTGAGTTTTCTTTGGCATGATCAAGCCCACGCTCTGTACAAAAAAAAAGTTACATTTTGCCATGCAAGTTTTCTGTTGTGTTTATTTCCTTCGCAATTATTTCCAATAAAGGCTCAAAGAAAGTTGATGTTTTGAACTCTGAGCCATCTAAATCACAATTCCTAGAATCATTCCTCAGCTCCCACCCATTCAGTATTACCTAACTGGCCACAGAGGAGAATGATGCAATACGATCATGGTAGAACTATCCAAAACTGGCTTGCGTGTAGAAAGCAACAAAAGAGAGAAAAATAAAAGAAATAAACCCACATTATTTCAAAGGCAATCATGCAGAATTTTTATTCTTCTCTTTAATTAACCACAAAGTCTTTGGGGGGACGGACGGATGGACTGAGGAGATCAGCGCCAATAGTAGTTTCTACACAACAGTAACTGTTGTTAAAAGGAAATCACATTTTTAAGTTATGCACTCAGCTGCAAGTCTAATTTTAAGGATAAAGATAAGGTGTTTGAAGGAAACAAAGAATTTAATTAGTTTTCTTCATTTGCTCCACAGAAAAAAAACATGTTTTCTTTTAATGAGGTCCTCAGCATTTAATACAATGCACCTCAACAGCTGATCTCTATGAAGGCCTCTTCTAACTACCTCATCAAATAGGGAAAAAATCTATTCTTTAACCATTTATTCAGAAAATGGACTGAAGGTGCACAATCTCATCCTTAAAAGCAACAGAAAGAAGAAAAAAGGTAGTCTAAAAACATTCTTTCCTGTCCTCTGAAAACAAATCCTCACAGGGAAAGGGCTGCTACGTTACTGATACAGTCTTTTCAAAGTAGGATGGAGTATACAGATAACACCTAAACTCTGTTCTCACTGTCACTTCCACTAAAGGACGGAGTTGGATCAAACCTTGATGGCCAAATTCAGCGGATTGTTACAGCTGGTTGTAACCATATTCCAAGGGATATTATGAACACATTGCTCATTACTAATCTAGCAATGAGCACCTAGAGGAAACTTTGATTATTCAAGGTGATAGCTCATTCTTATACTGCTGCCACACTGAAGTAATTTGTTTAAAATAGAGACAAATTAAGTTGAAATGTGACTCGAGGCATTTCTGCTTTGCTCAGAGTAAGCCTACACACTCAATACAAACTCCTGACTGTGATACAGAAACTATATGAACCAAATGTTTACTTACAGATGCTCTCAGAGAGAACAGATTTGACAAGGATGTGAAGAGACAGCTGCAATTTTACTAGTATGGAATTAACTTCCACCTTTCTTTTCAAAATGCATCAATATACTTTCTGGGGTCTGTCTTTTTCTGTATTTGGAATGTCTTCTTCTCATTAACTCCTCTGCTTTCCCATCACCTTACTGTAGTTAAATCTAAAAGTTCTTTACTACTTAGAACTTTGAATATTTTTCATTACTGATATTCTAGAATATAGTCAACTCAGTAAAATCCAAAATTTTTAGATATAAACAACATGTTTTTCATATTAAAGCTACAGTTTGTTTTACATCAAGTTTGTATGGCAAACCTAACGTCATCTCCTTCAGAATAGCAAATGTTTTCCTTTCTCATCTTTAAAACTAGGAGCTGAGTATCAGGTTTGAAAACGAGACAGGGATAACAAACCTGTTTTAAATTGCTATATTTTAATGCAGTAGTTACAAGATATCAGAACAAAAAAATATGTATTTAAGTAGAGGGAACAGACTTCAGAGGCAGAAGGCGGCCTGGGGCTAACTCCATATACACATCTGATCCACACTGCTGCTCAGTCTTAGCTCATTTCACAAAGCAAGTAGCCCACCTGACAGTTACATGAATCAAAATATAGCAGATCTGACCAAAGAGATACATCTAAGCCACAGGGGACAAAAGCGCGTAGTAGTTCAGATCAGAATATGATATTGCTGAGATGAAAATATGGAGGTCATTTCAGGGCAACAAACCTGATTTCTTGTGGAAGGACATTAGTCCTCTTGCATAAGCTCCTACTTACTTTTAGGAGGTGAGCGGTGGGTATTGAGGGTAGTAAGAGAATGGTACAGTGCTTTCTGCCACATCAACTCTCTGGCCTCGCTGCCTGGATCATTGCTAATGCTGACTAGAAAGCAACTGGGTCACACGTACAAGCTCAAGGTATATATGCTGGTAACATCTGACAAGTACTTTACTTATCAAGAAACAGCACCTTCAGATAACCCTCCTGCAAGTCCTGCAGCCCGAGAGTTCAAAAACGTCCTGTTTCAAGAACAGTGAGGAAGGACATACAGGTTAGGAAAGCAGCACCTCTGCACACTGAACCATACAGCTGACACATGAGCTCAGCTTCAGGAGGATTTCTGTTGCATGCTCTCTCGGTGGAGATGGAAAAGCACACACAGCACATACTTAACAACTTCCATCTGTATTCTAAAAGAATAGATGTTCAAAGTGCAGAAGTGGATCTATGCCAAGAATTACACCAACCTATTAGTAATGCTGGACTCTCCCACTGCATCCTCTGAGTCCAGTCCTCAGAGACCTCTTATCCTCTCTTGGACAACGTTTGCTAACAATTACTCTATAGTAGAAGCATCCTGTTTTATGGATGAATGATTTCTGAAGTTTGATATACCATAAAATATTATGAAAGAGGAAAAGGAAAACTAGTTTGATTCATACAGATTCTTTCAAGCCATCTACTGTGAACTTAATAAATATGCTTCTTCAAAGCCCAATGAGAACTCTCTCTATTTCTGTAACCACTTTCCCTCCTCCAAACCAGCTCCCACATGGTTAATAACTTCAGGATAAATTCTGTTTCTGTAGATTTATTTCCCTGGATTTCATCCATGAGATTGCCTTCTCAAATTTCCCAAGTGAAATACAGACTCGCATGACCCACTTAGGGACTGAAACACATACATCCTATTGTTTCCTCTAGCTCATAAGGTAACTGAAAAAAGATGTCATGATTTCTAATAGCCAGTTCCAGACAAACACTCCATCTCCAGCCAAATAACCATAAACAACTTCGATATTTATCCACACTTGTCTCAAATGCAGAGCATTTTTGAGTTACAGGAATGGGTGGAATTACCATGAGAATTGTGCTTTCTCCAACTGATGTCAGATAAAGGCAAAGATACAATACTTATTTATTGACGTCAGCAATTTCTCGCCAGTTCATTACTTAAGGCCTTATTTTCTTCCTCCCTCAATCTGATTGCATTATTTTCTCCCCAGGCATCAGGAAAAAGCAGGGGGAAAAACAACTTGAATCCTTCAATTAAACAAGTAGTTATCAGTTGCAAGACAAGTATTTTAACATACTGATTAAAAATAAACCGATTTATTGCATTCCCTAAAGATTCTTTAAGCAAAATTGAAATTTTCTATTAATGAAATCATACAGTAGAGTACATCGTGAATATTCAGTCTAAAACCAGATGGTCAGTTTTAATTTTGCAGTGGCCAGAAATAACCAAAGATACAATTTTACTCTTTCCAGTTCAAGCAATAACATAACTACAGTTATATGGGGGCATGCAATTAAGTTTGTTCCCCTATTATGAAAGGCTATTGAGCCTTCCTTCAACATGGCTTGTATACATGGACATCTGTTTTTAGGAAACAGAGGACAATGAAAAATGTTTGTGAAATCATGTATGCTTGTCCAAGAAGTCTTTGTACATATCTATGATCTTAATTCATGGAACGCACAATAGCAATTGACTACACCCAGTACTCTTTAATGCATGTTTTCTAAAAAATCTTTGGAATTAACAGATAGATCTGAGCCCAACTACTCACTGTAGCAACAAGAGTTTAAAAGAATGAAGCAGACAAATGAAGACAGGAAAATGAAAAACAACAGTAAAGGGAAAAAGACTCTTGCCATGCCATTAACAGACTTCCAGCTGAGGCACACACAGCTCTGGGTAAGCTATTGCTGCAAAGTATTTTGCTGCAAAGCACTCTGTGTATCAGTTACCATTTGTAATCGACTCCTTTCATCCCCCACCTCCGAGACACTCTGCACTTGTTTACATTTGAAAACTGGAATAATCACTGTTTTAGAAAGTGATTATACAGCTTCAGCTCTGGGAACTACAGAGCAGCTATATCTATTGCTGGGATCAAAGATGATAGCCTGCTAACATTAAGTCTGTTCAGCTGGTACCTTGATGCCCCGTTGCCTTTTGAGGAACTACTGAGACTCATACACAGCCCTATCCCTTCAGATAAATGAGATTATTTTCCATTATGCTCACAATTTCATATTTGCAACCTTACTACTATTTTCCCTCTTCTTTTGGTCCATCTGTAAAAGCAGTTTCACTACTAATAAGTGACATGTATTGTAACTGGCCTTTTGCTGCTTGTTTTACTTACATGCTCACAGCACACAGCGACAGATCTGAAGATCTGAACCTAGCTGCAAACCACCTGCATGTGAAAGAATGCATCCTAAAAAGAACAGAGCTCCAGACACAGATGGTTACTACTGTGTTGTTCTGCAGCCATTTCAGCTGTTATGCATCAGAATCAAACTTGTTCTGCAGTGATAGTCAAAGTGGCAAGGACAAATAGAATTTCTTGCTTGTAACACAATGGAGGAGGAGGAGAAACAGACCTAGCAACAAATGATTTTTAACATGCACATCCCTAATCTCACCTGAGCTTTGGCAGACAAGGCAGAAACAGCATTGCTTTCCTCTACAATACTCATTTTAGTAGCAATGATGTCTCTAAACATTTTGCATTCAGGCCAGTTTATTTCCCAACCACCCCTTACTTTCAAGCTCTATTCCCCAAAACATTGCTTCTTAGCAATAGTGCAGTAGAAGTAACTGGCAGATATTAAACATTACGAGTTCTCAGTTTAGTAGCAAAATTCTATGAAAATTGTTAAGCTTAAAAAACAGGTACTACTAATAGCAATATCTCTCAGAGCAAGAGTTACCATTTCTCATTTCCGCAGTTCAACTATAAAGTAGTACATGCATTTTACATTCTTCTTCTGAAGCTGCTTACTGTACAGCATTGCGGCAGTTTACACAGCAGACCCATTCTATAGCTGCCGCCTTTCCCATCCAGGTTCTGTTATACTCTGCACTTATTGTCTGGGGTCAAGAGGGAGGGAGGGGAGAATAGAGGCAGAGAGAGAAGGAGAAAAGAAAACATCCTACTAAACCCCTGTGATTGCAAAACATTCCCCGGACAAGCAGCAAACCCTCACCCCCCAGCCCCTTATCCCTGTTGTACACATTTGTACCTAAATCCAGGATCCAGTATTTACAGCCACTCGGCTGCCCGTTGCTGCAGCAGGTAGGATTTAGTGAATGAAGTGATCCCAAAGTGTCAGTCTGTTGAATCCTGTTTGGCATGGCGAGGAGTCAGCTGTTCCGATAGCCCAGCTTACAAACACCTACTCGCTTGCACCCCGGGGATGTGCTGCAGCTTCTGCGGGAGGTGATCACACAGATAACATAGCAGGCAATGCCAGCAGGCTGAAGAGGCTGCTGTTATCTTTCCAGCCTGCTGTAGCCCACTGTCCTCCCGTCAGAGCAGCTCCTCTCCTCTAGGATGCTCTCCTCTGACTCACTGAGCTCAGTTCCAGTCTTTAAATTCACATGTGGGAATAGCCAGATGCAGCAGATTACATTCTACCGTAACTACCCTAACTGAGGCTCAGGACAATCTTAAAAACACAGCAAAGCAGATATTTTCCCCCCAAGTCTTCAGAAAAGATATAGCCTGGCACCTCCGTAAAGCTTAACAGCAGCTGGAACAAACAAAAGCCACCTTTAACACCTCTTTATATTTTCCAGTGCATAGACAGGGTTTTAATGCTTCAGCTAAAACAATGAGAAATTCAAACAAGACAGACATTTTCCAGTCAGAGAAAGCATGCAGCACTTGCTATGTAATTTCCCTTTTCCTTGACAAAGCCTGTACCAAACAACAAATTGCCACCACCTTCACCTTGTCTTGAACCTAGATTGTGGGGAAGAAAACCCTCCACACAAGTTCAAATACTAGAAAATGAAACACTTGTTGGTGAGTTTATTTAAAATCTTGCCATGGATTAAAGCACATTTCAGATCTATTCAGTTCTAAGCTTTTCTTCTGCAAGACACATTTCTAGTTTATCATCTTGCCTTCCTGCTCAGTAAACTGAAACGGCAGGTTTTTGGTTGTGTTGGTTTCTTTCCTCCAACCTAATTCTTTACTTAGTATATCACACAAGCATTTGTCCATCAATACTCTTATTAAAACTCTTTTAATGAAGCACGTTACAAATCTAACAAAGATGCCTGGTATCTTCTCCTGAACAGCTCATCATCTAATTTCAGGGGACACGCAAAAAGCTAAAGCCGCAAGATAGATAAACAGCCAGGAGGCCAAAGCAAGGATTCAATTTCTGTAAAAACAGTCATGAAATGCTTTCATCATACTGTCAGGAAAAAAAAAAAGAGCCTTAAGAAGAGATTAAATAAACAGCACAGCAAAATATACAAGCGTGTTTTGGGAAAGAAGAAAATAAAGCGGCAAGGAAGTTGCCAATTAGAATTGCACAGACAACTGCATGTAATGCCAAAATAGGTAGGAATTTCATGTGGGGCTGAGAGCATGTAGGGACCCAAAGCCAAAGAGGGCGGCTTGCCATCAGCGCTTTACACAAGCTGGATACACATATGTTAACCTGATTTCAATACGAAGGAGCCGCGGGCAAACTCCAATTAAGACTAAAAATTTACTTTTTTTTGTATTTCTAGAAGCAAATCATCTTAAACTCTGAATAATTTCTCCTTCGTAGCTTCCTGCACTGGAACCATCAGGTCTGACACCTCAACATTTTTCTTCTGACCCAAGATGTATTTCAAATTACACTGAATTCCTGAGGGGGTGGAGGGGAAAAAGAAGAAGAAAAATCTTTTTTTCCTCAAGAAAAGTGTTTCAGTTATTTTTATAGTTTGCCACCTACGGTGAGACTTCCACCAAGGCTGGCTTATTCTTCATGAAAGCGTAGCACATCTGAAAGGGATTCTGGTTTCAAGTTGTTGAGTAAGAAAAATAATAAATGAGACAATCCTTTTCCTCCGCTTCCCAACGGTTCCCACACACATCAAACAGGCTGAAGAGCATCCAGCCACTCTGATTTTAGTTAAATCCACAAATCTTTAACTCACATTTAGAAAAATATAATGAAGTTATCCATATAGCTTTAAAACAGTGATTTCCATTTGTAAGAAAGCTCCTGACTAAAACTCAGCAAAATTTCTATAAACAGCTTCTTTCTTTTTTTTTTTGGTGTAACTCCGTATAACATGATCTGATAGCAGCAATAAAATGCAAGAAGATATTTCAAACACTGTGGGAACCACAGCACTTGCAGCTTGCTATTGCAGAAAGTTCTTCCTTTACTATTCACACCAAACATTGCGATTTTCAAGTTTTCCTTTGGTCCATTCTCTTCTCAGAAAACAAATTTAAAACCTAACTGGTGGTGGAGGGAGAATGAATGCATGAACTACTACTAAATGCATATTTCATAGGCTGACTGGTTAAAAAGAGTGGATCAAGGGTACGCAGTTGACATCAATATATACTGCTGCAGAGAAAAGCTCCACAGCAGCCTTGGAGTGGAGACATGAACATGCTGTAGGGTTAATGTGGATATTTGCAAAGAACTGATTAGAAAACATCTCAGTGTACATACTGAAACAGTGGCTGCAGCTTTCCAATGGGCCATGACAAACCTAGGACCTGTAATTTCCTGAAGTATAAGCAAAAGAGATACAACTTCCACATCACAAAACCTGCACTCACAGGGACTATTATTTGGTATCATTATCTATGTTCTTACATTAACCTAAAATACCCAAACATGTACTATAAGTATCAGTTTCCATCGGAGGCAGTGACCTGCATCAACACATTTAATATTAAGCCCAAACAAGACTATCAGTAACTTTCTGTGGTTTACTTCAGGCTCTACTACAACGCTCTCTTTGTCCTTTAGCTCCATCAGCTTTTCTGTATTCCAGTGCCTTAATCTGCCTTAGCTCTACTGGTCTATATTAAGAGCTTGTTCTGAGATTTCTCACATAAGGCATTTTTTGTAGGAATCCATCTCTGGCGATAATGAACCAGTCAGGTAAATTTAATTCAGCAGGCAAGAGAATATTTACGTGGAAAACTCCTTTAGGCAAAAACAAGGCTTGGGCACAGAATAGCTCTAATTGCATGGCACACTTTGCACAGGGGCACTGAGATGTCCCACCTCCATCCTTTGCTTTAATGTTTCTAGAATTTTGCCTGATGGAAGGACAAACTTTGAATAGATTCACAAAGAAAAACACTAAATACTTACCCATGCCATCTGATAGCATCAACAACTGTACATTTTAAAGGGAAATATTAACTATTTCTTTTTTCACCTTAGCTGTGTAAAGCTGAAATGCATTTTCTTGGCTAACTGTTTTATACTATTTCCTTTAAAAAAGAAGTAGACAGTTAACAACTTTGTACATAACCGATGAAAGGTCTGTCAGACCTCAACCTGAGCAGTTCAAGACTTATCTCAAGATATATTTCAGGAAGATTTAAAAAAATTTCAGTTAAAACAGTCCTCTCGCTTTCAAGACAGTGTAAGGGGAGAGAATACATATCAACGAATAAACAAAGAAACTAAAATGCCCAACCGTTTCTGGAAGAGCACTGTACATTCACAGTAGATTATACTATATACTATGCATGTAAGTAAAGCATCATGCCCCTATTTATTATGACAGTGAAGGAATAAGATCAACTTTCTGCAGATACTCTTAGGACTCACTGGTACACAACATGAGATGGGCAAAAATAATTTAAGGTATTAATGTTTTGTCTGCTCACCCCAGAAGAGAAAGAACAGCTTATCAGTCTCTGCCAACAAATCAGCTTGCTACAACTTCAGCCTCCCACAGGTACCAGCTGCGATCTGCAAGGTCTGAAACCACCATTTGTCATGGTATGAACCTCCTTATGGAAGTGCTACGCCATCTGTGGGTGCTATGAGCCTCGCATGTAAGAATGGAAAAATTCATCTCTTGCATTTTAAGATGACAACTGGAGTTAAATTGACTACATTTCTCTAAAACATTTGCATGGTAATAGAATCAATATACTAAAAAAAGGATAAACAGCATTCCAATCTAATCCTTTAAAGCTCATACTACGTTTTGCCCCATCCAGGGGAAAGCAAGCAGAACAAGAAAAGGAAGCTAATAAGCTGCAGAATTTTCACTTTGAAACAACTATTTGAGTTGCTTCAGAGCTTAAAAAAGAAGTCAAAAGAGCCTTTAAAAAAAAAAAAAAACAGGAAAAAAGAAAGAAAACAGCTTCACAATTCAATGTTGTTCTCAAGCAAAACTACATCTGTCTTCCTCTGGAATCTTCTCCATCATAGTCAAGACATTCCACTTACAAAAACAACTCCTATATTTTGTAATCTGCACTATGAAGGTATTTGAAAAGATCTTGTTCATGTTTAAAGCACGTAAGATATTTGAAATTAATAGAAACATGAATTTTTTTTTCAGTTCTGCCAACATCTAAATGTCACAT
>PPHD01020787.1:0-13508 GCA_002909625.1 Bambusicola thoracicus | reverse complement strand
AAAAAAAAAAAAAAAAAAAAAAAAAGCTTGACCTGATTTTTCTTGAAAGCAACCAATTCCCATAAATCAAAGGCACCTGAAATCATTTGGCACCCCTGTAAAATCAGAACAAATCTTTTGCTTTTCTTATTTCCTAGTGTAACACAATAGAGCAAATGCAAACCAAAAGATCACTCCCAGCCTGCCTCGTAATCCCCTGAGAGCCATCCCATATGGTCTAACGCAATGCCATCAGTCCACTGCTGGGATCAAACAGCACCTAGGTTAAAAACAGAACAATGTGGAGAAAAATGGTTTCAAATGCAGTGGGCTAGGAGGTGGAAGGTGTTGTTTTCCTTTTTTTTGTTTTATTTTATTTTTTATTTTAATGTTGTACATGCACAGTGTGATTTTGGGCATATTTTTTATGATAAGGAAATTCTCAGAGGTCACCCACTACTTTGCTGTCTCAATGAGATAAAGATATGGGGCCTGAGAGCTCCAGCCACAGAGATGATCGTGGGAGGATATCAAAGTCACATTTAATTAGAGATCTATTTTTACAAAATTTAAATCAACAGAAATAAGCACTATATGATTTTGAAGGAATAACTCCAAATCATATTTCTCACCAGGTTTTGAGTGCTGTGCGAGTACAGTAATAGAGGCTTGGGATGACAGAAACCCAAATCCTCAGGCACAAAGAATGACCTTGGTCTTACCCTTCCCTCTGTATATAACACAGCTTCCACTTCTAGAAAGCACAGACAACAACACTGATGTCTTGGCAGAAGCCTTAAGTTCTAGAAATTGTACTGTGTTGTATTTGGCATCTGAAGCCTGGCCCTGGGTCCTCAATCCCACCATTCTGGATGCTGTAAAAAGGTTGCAGAAGGAACAAAAATAGTTCCTTCTGCACAAGGCATGGATACTCAACATGATAAAGCACATATATATCTGGGGGAGAGCACAGAAACAACAGATCCATTGTCCAAGGTAGGTCAACCTGTGATCTCAGCACATCAGAAACCCAGTGACCATGGAGACAGATTTAGAGGACTCCATGGCAAATGTGTCCTTAAAAAGGATTTGGGTAAGAGGAGAGAGCAGTGTAGGCAATTCAGCACGGGAAGGCGTGGGAGAAGGTGTTAAAGTACTTGTTTAAAAGTCTCCTAAGCAGGAGTGTGGGCTGAACGAGATGTTCAACAACCTGTGAGCCAGAGAACGCAACATTCTAGTATATGATGCTGAAGAGAAAAACCATTTAATCAGAAAAAATGGAAAGACAGCTAAACAGCTAAGCAGTCATTGCATTGATGGCCTGAACAGAAAAGAGTAAAGCAAAGTAGTGTTTTTTTTAAGCCCAGATAAATGTTTTCATAGTAATTGGTATGCAAAATGGTTTTATTTCCAGGAGTAGGTAGAGAAGGCTGATTTTTGAGGTGTTATGCAGATAATAGGCAATGTCAGAATATGGCATCAATACACCTTTATGATGAGAATTCAAAATAAAAGGCACTTATGAATGGTTTTCTGATTGTTGTAATCTACCTGGCCTTTGACACAGTCGCACATGAAACCTTTACCTCTAAATTGGAAAGAGGTGGATTTGATGGGTGGACTATTCAGTGTATAAGGAATTTGTTGGAAGGTCACAGCCAGGGGGTTGTTGTCAGTGGTTCTACATCCAGATAAAGACCAGTGGTGAAAGGTGATCTCCAAGGGTCTATACTGACACTGGTGCTCTTTGACATTTTTGTCACCATCCTAAGGTAGTCGGATTGAGTGCGCACCCTCAGCAGCTTTGCAAATGACACTAAGCTGTGGTGCAGTTGATATGACAGAAGGAAGGGATGTCATCAAAAGAGGTCTGAACAGGGTTGGAAAGTGGGCCTACATCAACGTAATCATCAACAGTAGGACATGCAGAAGCTGGAACACAGGCTGTTCCATACTAATACAAGAAAGAACTTATTGACAGAGTGATGCAGCACTGGAACAGGCTGCCTAGAGATGTGGAATCTCCTTCTCTGGAGATATTCAAGATCTGTCTGGATGCTTACCTGTGCATTCTGCTGTAGGGAACCTCCTTTAGCAGGGAGCTTGGACTCAGTGATCTCTGGAGGTCCCTTCTAACCCCTAGAATTCTGTGCTTCTGTGATAAAGAGATTTGACAAGGCCAAGTGGAAGGTGTTGGGGTAATTCCAGATATGAGTACAGACTGGGAGACAAACTCATTTAGAGCAGCCCTGTGAAGAAGGTTTTGGGGATCCTGGTGAACGAAAAGCTGGGCATGAGCCAGCACTGTGCACTTGCAGCCCAGAAGGACAGTTGTATCACAGGCTGCATCAACAGCGGGGTGGAAGCATGGAGAAGGAGGGGACTGTCCCCTCTGCACTGCTCTCGTGAGGCGTCATCTACAGTACTGCGTCCAGGTCTGGGAACCCCAGCAGAAGAAAGATGCGAAGCTATTGGGAGCAAGTCCAGGGGTGAACACAAAAATGTTCAGAGGGCTGGAGCACCTCTCCTATGAAGACAAGTTGAGGGAGCTGGTCTTGTTCAGCCTGGAGGAGACTCTGGGGAGACCACATTGCACCTTCCTGAATGTAAAGGACTTTATAAAAGAAGATGCTGACTGACTTCTTCCACAGTCTAATTGTGATAGGAAAAGGGGAAATGGATTTAAACTGAAAGAAGGGAGATATAGATTTGTTAGACAGAAATTTTTTACTTAGAGGGCACTGAGGCAGTGTCACAGGCTGCCCAGAGAAGCTGTGATGCCCCATCCCCGGAGGCACTCGAGGCAAGGTTGGATGGGGCCCTGCCCTGGGCAGCCTGAGCTGGTGGGGGGCAGCCCTGCCCACGGCAGGGGGCTGGAACTGTCTGGGCTTTGGTGTCCCTTCCAACCCAAGTCACTCTCTGATTCCGTGGTTCTGTAAATGTACCAAGTAGTCTGTAGATTTTTTTATTTCCCTAGGCACCACAGAAATGACATCCCAGGGACAACACAAACCAGGTCTGATCTATGACTCTGTATCATCCCCAGTATTTTTCTTTTTCTTCTCCTGTTGCCTGTAAAGATAAATGTAATTGGAATCAGAAGCAGCTTTACTCTCAGACTCTTTGCTGCTGTTGCTTGCAAAAGAAGATGAACATAACCCACGTGGTCTCAGCACTTCAAGTAAAGCAGGCAAGACTAGCAGGTGAGAAATAAGATGTAGTGGATGGAGAGGTCACTCACAAACTGAGCATGCAGCTTCCTCAGAGCACTCCTCCAGGCCCTTTCAAGAGCAGAGCTGTACTTCAACAGCATAGGGCTGAGCCTTGGTCAGGGACTTGTCTTTGACAAGAAGTGGGTATTCCTTGTTCTCACACCAGGGAGAAGCAGAACATGAGGTAAGCGCTATTGTTGTCCTACCATGCTTGAATACTTTGTGTCAAGTAATACTCAACCTCAGAATGCAACACTGAAAAGTTGAGTCTGTGCTACTCATCCCGTTTCTTGCACAGACGTTCAGAATGCTATGGGAGACCCTTCAGCTTAGCAGAAGTTCCAGCAGCAGTCTCTGCTTTTGAAATGACATATGGATCTCACTCACACACACACACACAAAAAAATGCTCTGTTTTTGCGCTCCAAATGCTGGGAGCAACGATTCACAGACCACCGCAGATTTATGAGGCACAGTTCACTCCACTGCAATCACCAGCAGAAACATTAAAGAGCTCGATCTAGCTTGCTATTTATAGACTGACATCTGAGCACTTTCCAAGCCACTGGAAAAGCTCAGGGATGACTCATTTTGTCACTGGAACCAAGGGGTGGAATTTCAAAGTTCCTGACAGTGCAGATCTGCACCCCTGCATACCCAAGGAGCAACAAAGGGTAACATGTGCCTCTGGCCTGATTCTAGGGAGGGCAAAGGGAAGTAAATCCATCAGCATCAATGGAGAGATGCTGATTTATGCCAGTGGAAGAGCCCGTCCCTTGGGGGAACTTCACAAGTGCTTTAGTCACACATTCCAGTTCTTCAGGAAATTTCTTTTGCAGAGACACTGCGAAATATGTGTGTGTGTGCAAGTGAAGCTCTCAGTGCTTTACAGCAAGGTTGCCTCTAAGTGGGAATAGTATTATCCAGGCTGCTAATGGACTGTATCCTTGGTATTCAACCGCTAGGTCTGCCCCTATCCTCATTCTAGGTCCAAGCTCTGCCAAACTCCCTCTGCCCAAGTTCATGCTCCCTACTAAATCTGGATTTACTGGGATATTAACTTTACCTGGAAGCCTGCACTCTCTACAACTTCATGTCACCATGTATCTTCTGTTTTTTCTTGCCCAGTGAACCTTCTTCACCTTGTATTCTGCACTACCTGTATGACATACAGCACTTGCCCGTCATAATACCTCAAGCACCAGGGCACTGTGTGGAACAAAAACCTGATGCCATCAGAGGTCAGCAGCTCCACTTCCACTGCATTACTTAGGAAAATTCATCCAGAAAGTGACCTTCCTTTGCAAAACCCTTTCAACAGTACTCAGTCTTACTGCACTTAATGCATCTTCCTGGAGATAGTTTGACAGTACTCACCCTTTTCTGCATCACCCTGAATTAATAGAGGAGGCAAGAGCTTAATAGTGTGGGTGAAGAAGGAGGTGCTGACAAAACTTCTGTGTGTTCTTTGTAGGTTTCTTCACTGAAAGAAATGGCATAGATGTGGAGGTGAGCGTGTCGCTGTAAGGGAGTGTTACAATCCTGGGCACTGTGTGATTCTCAGCCTTTCCTGAACTAAGGAAACGTGCAACCAGAAAGAAGTTGCAATAGTCAGAAGAGCAGGTTCGCTGACAGCTGAAAACTTTGTTTGTTGCCTTTGGTTATATTCACTTCACTGCACCAAATTTTCTGGTTCTGCACAGCCGCTGACAAGTCACAGAGAGAGGAAACGATGCCACTTTTCAGGTGGGAGCTGGTAGTAGGTGGCATGGGGAAGGGAAACAACCACAGCAGGATGTTTCAGAATCTTCAGGCATGCTCTAGCTCCCTGACACATTCGCAATTTTCAGCAGGACAGTGTGAAGTGCATGCACTTCATCATGATCTATTGTTTGTGTGACTCCCTCACACTCTCCCTGGGCTCCAGAAGGTGAGAAACCAAGCCTAATGAAGTCATGGAAAAACACCAGAGGAGCACTGCTTGACATGCTCTGCCTTTCCTCAGCCTGTGCTGTTTCTGTAATCCTGACCTCATCCCTTTCTCTGGTGTCCAGCCTGGATCCAGAGATGGTAACTGATGCTTGTCATCTCAGTTGCCTGACACTTTACCAAGCCTCAGAAAAGTAGCTGGTACAAAGGTGATGGCTCCCTGCCTGCTCTGCCATTGCAGTGGAGTACCACCAAGATTTAAAGCCCCCTTCTCCCTGGCCCTCTGCTCCAGGACCACAGAGGTGAGAAGATGCAGCTTTAATCCATCCTGTTCACTCTGCTCCTGACTGCTGCATTAGTTTTAATAGAAATTGGAGAAGATGGAATTCTACTGCAGAGTATCAGCTTCACTTTAGTTAAGACTCCATTTGTAAATGGGTGTCAGGTGTCCCCTGCACCAAGGCAGGCAGATATGTGGGACTTGGTGAAACAGGAATGCAGAAGGAATAAAACAGATTGCTTTGTACAGGACAGGTGACAATATCTTTTCCAAACACGGATGGAGAGGGCGCCTGCTTCAGCTGATGATAGCTTCTCGAGCAGGGATGCTCAAGCTGGGGAGCTTTGCAGTGGCACCTGGAGGGGTGCTTTGAGGAGGGAAAGTAGGATTTTGAGTCAGGGCTGTGGTTCAGAACTTACAGTCAGATCCCAAAAGCCTGCAGTGCTTTTCTAGAACTCCCCACAGTGGGGCCCAGAGGCCTCCAGGGACAGGGCCAGGGCAGGCACTGGGAAGGAGAAACAGGATTCCCATGACAAAACCTCAAGCGGCACAGGCCCCGCAGCAGGCCAGAGGAGCAAGCTCTTCCCAGCCAAAGCCCTGGTAGCTGTGGCTGAGCAGAGATCAGGCCTGCACAGCACAGCAGGGAGGATGGGGCCTCTCTCCATCCTCTGTCCCCTCAGGCTTTGGCTCCTCAGATGACAGCATGCTGATGTAGGTAGCCGGCACCAGGCAGAAGGTGTGTGGGTCCCCCCCCCACCAAGGCGAGGAAGGAAGCAGTATGTTTTGACCCACATTAAAATCTTTTCTTTCAATTTGGACTTCCAGCTGTGTGTTATCTCTGAAAAGCAATAAAGCCCTTCCCTCTCAGGTCTTCAAACCATTGAAACCTATTGTTTTGATTCACAGGAGACTTAAGCTGGAGGAACCACCTTGCATGGCAGGTTTTGCATTCTTTGAATTGGCACCTCCCAGCAGAAAACCTGCCTTTGGAAAGTTTCCCACCACCTCTGCTGTGGAGACAGTGCTTGGGGCAAACCACACTGCCACATCAACACTGAATCACAGTTCAGGGGGAAAGAGAAGCCCAGAGGACTCCGGAGCAAGTTGTTTCACCACACCCCTAATGCAAAATATTGTTTCCACTTACAGTTCTTGCAAAGGGCAATGAGCATTGTTGTGTTTGCAGTGTTGCCTTCTGCCAAATTAACCCAGTCCTGCTTATTCACTCTCACCAGATTGGAATGTCTGGGTAAAACTAATTGCTTGCAAGAAATAATCCTAGAAATGCTGAAAGAAACCAGGATAAATGATTACAATTAACTATTACTCCAGTGGAAAACTCTACTCTGACAAACAAGATTAAATTGAAAATTTTTGTGAAAATGCCAGGATTACAAATACTTCCAAGTTTTCTAAAATCATCTCACTTTGAGCACCTACTCTGTTGCTCTTTCAGACTTCTCTCTAACTAGTGATAGGATGAGATGCCTTAAGATGCACCAGGGAAGGTTCAGGTTGGATATTAAGAGGAATTTTTTCTCACAAAGAGTGGTGAGGCACTGGAATGGGCTGCCCAGGGAGATGGTGGAGTCACTGACCCTGGAGGTGTTCAAGAAACTGTGCGGATGTGGCACTGAGAGACACAGCTACTGGACATGGTGGGGATGGGCTGATGGTTAGACTAGATGATCATAGACATCATTTCTAACCTGAACAATTCTACTGTTCTATGATTCTGTGAATGACTTAAAGTACCAGGCCAAACCATTGATCAGGGTTACACAGATCACTTGACAATAGCCTGAATTTCAAAAGTCGCTCCTGGCCTACTTCAAACTGTTGATGGGATGTTAAGGGATTTACTTTCAACACATTCCAGTTGTGTAAGATTACAAGGTTCCACTGAATTATAGATAACAGACTGTGTGGTGTAAAAGAGCAAACACAGTTTATCTGAACTTTACCCCCAAGCCTGGGGTAAAGACTACTTTGAGACTATTTTCCCTCTTCTGATTGCCTGCTACAATTCCGAAGAAGGACAGTTATGGGAGACATGCAGGAAACTGAGAAGATGCATGGCAGTTGCTGAAGGCAACTTCATGGCTTCACATTATGCACATACATGTAAATGTGTGTTCTTATGGATACAAGAACCAGCACAGGCCACTGAAGATCGTTTTCATGATAATAATTTTGTGGTGAAAATACTGAAAGTTGCATCTCACTCATGACTTTTTTTGGAAGGGGAAGAAATCTGGTGGAGTCTCTTCCAAACTCTCTAAAGTTGATTAGAAAAAGTTGTTGCTTCATAAACATTAAATTTGCCGAGGTGATATAGGGAATAACACAGTTCACTAGCCTGTGTTAGGACTTCAGCACCTGTGAGGGTAAAGCACTTCTCCCAGTACGTGGTGCTGAGTGTCTTCCTGCAACCTCCTGCAGGCTGGAGAGAATGGCTCAACCCTCAGATAAAATATGCAGTCCTAGGGGACCGAGTTTCCCAAGTCTTGTTAAAATCAATGTCTCAATATCCTCCAGGCTGCCTGGAAGGTTTTGGCCATGTTTCATCAGTAAAATAGGATGAAATATACCATCTTTTACTGGAAATATTAATTAGTTTCCGTTTCTGAAGTGTCTTGAACATGAAAATCTTTCATCTCATTGTACCTCTCTCTTTTCTTATCTTCAATAAGAGATTTCAAGCCTCCCTTAACTACCCTTGCCAATGTTTCATATAAACCTGGAGTGCAAATCCTACACTGACATCTTAGAGGATGAGCCAAGCGACTATCATTCAAATATTTATTTCATGGGAAGTTAGAACATTTTGCACTTTTCTCCACAACTCTTTCAAAAGCAGCTCATTTCTTCTTGCTGGAAGAGTGCCCATTGTTCATTTGACGCTAAAGATAGGGCTCTGCTGTTTTCTTTTAAGTCAGAGATTGGAGGGTGGGGAGCAAAGAGGGAGTTAAGCTTTATTATGCCACCTTGTCAAAAGAATACAACATTATGCAAAAAGAACGATGTGGAACAAAAATTGCTTTCTTTTCTATGCACTCTCTCACTGGCATACAGATTTCAAATAATATTCTTTCTTTGCTGTGTCTGGTAGATTGGATTTCAGATAGCTCCGTCAATTAAGTGGCAGCACTCCTTGCGCTTTGCAGTCTCAATCTTTGAGGAAGCAGCAATTAGTTTTCTGCTGCCCTCAAAATTTCCAAATTAATGGGGAAGAAGGGTGGTGCTGTTTGTCTGTTTATGTATCTGTCTTAACCTGTGCATTTGATCTCTTTACTGCTGGAGGAGACGTGATCTGGGATGAAGAGTATTCCCTGTGAGTAAAGATGGGCAGAGTGTTATGTCCACAGAGAGTTAAGTGAGGCATAGAGGCACTCAGTGATTTGCCTGAGGTCACGCCACCGTTGTGTGGAGACGCAGGGGCCCAGGCTTACAGTTTCCATACCTTTAAGCTGGAGACAGACACAGAGGGAGTGTGTGATTTACCAAGAGAAAAGATGACAGCTTGTTGTTTTCCTCTGTGGCTTCACAGAATGAAGCAGAAAGCACTATGGCCCTCCTGATTTGTTTAGCTAACAATGTGTCTCTGCCTCCCAGTTGCTCGCCTCACTGCAGTAGGATCATTCTATAGCCAGTAAAGTGATTCTTCTTGTGTGTTTATCATCTCCGAATGTGGAGTCCCTCATGGCTGGATGCTGCTTGCACAGAGTGCAGTGGGAAACGCGTGGCAGGCTCCAGGAGAATTCCAGCGTTGAACGTGATTAGCTTCCCCCTACCTCTGAGGAATACCACCAGGAAATTGCTAACACTGTAAATTGTCTCAAATATGCACTTACTAAAGCCTTTAAAGAGCAATTACTGTATGTTAACTGAACACCAATCAACTGTAAAAACAGCAGTTATGTGGGTTTAATAGGTATATAAAGGAGGAAATTTCACCACCCTGCAATTAATTCTAAATCACATAAAAAGTGTAACTTGTACACTTATTGCTTATTAATACATAAAACATGTACAGGATGTTAAAACATTTAATTAGCACTTATACAACAGGCTAAAAGTTAAGTATCAAATTATCACTAAAATACTGTTAAGCTCTTCATTAACCATGGGAAACAGCCCCCCAACAAGCAGAGCTCAAGTCATAGTAGCAGTTAGGTTCTTTCACCCTCCACTCAGTAATTTTATGTCAGCTGTGTCTCATGCTCTGTCAGAAGCAATTATGTATGATCCAGTTTCACTGCACCAGGAAGGGAATACAGGAAGAGATGCTCCTGAGGAAGATCTTCAGCTTTCAGCTTATAGAATCATAGAATCGTTTGAGTTGGAAGGGACCCTGAAAGGCCTTCTAGTCTGACTCCCCTGCAGTGAACAGGGACACCTACACATACATCAGGAGCTCAGAGCCTCCTTCAGCCTCACCTTGAATGTCTCCAGGACAGAGCATCCACCACCTCTCTGGGCAACCTGTTCCAGTGCTTCTTCTCAAAGTTTTGTTTACAAATACGGATAGTAAAATATACGTTAATATGAATCCTGATACAGAGAATTTCATCATTAGCTACGAGCACATGAGAAAAGAGAGCAGAATCAGTCCGCAGTAGAAGCCTGCACAGAGAAGAGAAGGTTGGTGGTAAACATCAAAGCTGGTAGAACTGGCAGACAGGCAGAGGGGGGTTGAAACCAGAGAGGTTTCCAGCATCACCAGGAGAGCAAGTGACTAGATACTGCAACAGGTGTTTGACAAGGCAGGAAATGGGAGCACCTTACACTTGACTTGAAGTCAAGAGGAGTGTTTGCTAGGGTTCCCAGAGAGAGGAAAATAATTGCTGATATATGCTTTTGGGGAACTTCAGCCAATCGCATGGCGTGTTGACAGAAGGAAACCACAACATAGGATTTCTCTTTGTTTAGTCTGAATCAGCTGCCGGCATGCACATACACCACATGAAAGGAGAAACCTGAACACGTTCCCAGACTGTCTTCCTGCAAAAGCCATCTGCTGCCCCAACCAACGTTACCATCCTCAACACAACGAGTTTGGGAAGAATAAATTCAATTTTTCAAATGAGATAACATCCACACTTCAGCAACACAGCTCGAAGCTGCCAGGTGCAATCAAGAGACGGGTTTCTTCATGGAGGCTCTCAGCTTTTCCTGAAAACTCATAGGAAAAGAACAAGTGTGGAAGATGACTGTATGCAGCTAATGGATTTGCAGAGTGGACTTGTATCTGAGCTTCAGAGAAAAGGAGGGATTGCTAATGGTAGCAGAGAGGAAGGCAGAGCCACTAGTAAACCGGGTGGGTTATTGCAGGGGGAGCCATGCTGTTGTATGTTTCCACTTGCAGAAGGAGGTGGTAGGAGAAGAACAGAAGAGGGCCACAAAGATTCTCAGAGGGCTGGAGGACCTCCCCTATGAAGAAAGACTGAGGGAGTTGGGTTTGTTCAGCCTGGAGAAGGCTACAGGGAGACCTCATATAGCCTTCCAAAGGGAGACCAACTTCTTACATGGCCTGACAGTGATAGAGGAAGGAGGACTGGCTTTAAACTAAAAGGAGAGATTTAAGTTAGTTGTTAGACAGAAATTCTTCATTCAGAGGGGAGTGAGGCCCTGGCATGGGCTGCCCAGAGATCCTGTGGATGCCCCATCCCTGGAGGGAGCCAGGTTGGATAGGGCCTTGGGCAGCTGATCAGCTGCATGGCAGTCCCACTTTGAGGTGAAAATAGACAGGCTTTAATATCCCTTCCCAAGCCATTCTATGATTCCATGACATCCAGCCAGCTCCCTGACTTCTGCAAAGCAGGTACTGAAGTGTCTGGCCAAGGTGAAAATCCCACAAGTGAAGATCTTCTCTCAGCCATATATGTCCACCCATGGTGGCTTCTCACCTGAATGAGATAGAAAAGTACCCCTTTCTGAAGTAATGCCATTAGCAGACCTCATGCAAGTGTGCAGATCTGTTCCCCTTCAGAAAAAAAGAGAGGACTCACTAAATTTGCCTAAATCTGGCATTTAGTGTACAAAGGTTAATCTTAAAGCTTACCTTAAAGTGAACTTTTCTTTTGATCTAACTGTATTTCATGCATTTACCAAGAAGAAAAATTAAACGTGAGCAGTTTTGGGACCAAGAGCAAGATAGCTCCTACATCCTGTCAAACCAACTCATGTCTTCATAACCACCAGAAAAGCACAGTTAGTCCTGATATCATGTAACCTGCAAAATTAAAAAATTGGGCCCTTATTAAGTGTTCGGTCAATATAATGCCACTGAAAGAAAACAGACTTTGAGGAAGTAGTACACTACTTCCTTCCCCTGTAGCTGACCATGTTTTGCAAATACATGGAGTAAACTGTTTCTTTTTGCACTACAACACAAGGAATTTGGCCCATAGTCTTTATCCAGGGGGCTTATTCTTGGCTCAGCATTTGTTGCCTGACCCGGAGGTGAGTTTATTATCCTTCTCTCCATGTCTGGTTCAGTACATCTTTCAGGGCTGGCCCACTTTGATGGTCCTGCCTGGTTTGGCAGGACTTTGTTTCATGATGCAGATGGGCTCTTTTGCTTTTACATACTTATTCTGAGAAAAAAAGAAAGAAAGAAACAAACAAACAAAACCCCCAAAACAAAAACACACAAGGGGAAGGTGAACAGGATAAGGCAAGTACCGAACTTACAAAAGTCTGTGTCCCAGCTATGATAGACTTTTTCAAGCCAACATTATTTCATCTTCATCCTATACCAGTTCTCCATCTAGTAAATGTAGCTGTTGAAATCTGCTCTTTCTTAAACACCACAGCTTGTTTGTCCCTAAGACTGTAAGAGTTTTTGATAAAGGGCTTGTGCTCAGTTCATTCTACAGCAAGCACTAGACAAATACTTCTGTGGCATAATATCTGTACACCGTTGCCATGTACAGAAAGACTAGTGCCTTGTTTCATCTTTCTATTCCATCCTTAAAGTATAAATTACTCCTTGAAAGTGCTGAAGTGGCAGAGGACACTAGCAAAAAAATATGGGCTTTTGCTGAAGTTACAATTACTGCTGCTGTAAAGAAACATAAAAATTAAAATAATTGAAACATCTAATTAACAGCAGAAACCTGCCTGGTGCTGAGGATTCTCCATAAAGCAGACTTTGAAATGGTGATACAAAACTTTTATAAATAGTTGTAAGTCCGTGTCTGTCATTGGAGTATAAACAGGAATTAAGGTTTAGGAATTCAGAATGCCTCTAGGCTGAAAAGAAGCACCTGCATCTCACTTCCTCCACTGCTTTGGGATCAGTGAGAAAAAGCACTATGTCAGTGTAGATAGTAATCATTGGTAACAACAGAGAGAGGCAAAAATCAAGTAGCAAGTTTACAGCATGGTTTTCTGGGTTTGTATTTTCTCTTTTCCATCATTAGCTTTCAGCTGACATTAAATATCTGAAAAATATAAGCATAATGGTCAGAATTGAGATACTTAAGCTATGATAAAAAGGCAAACAATCTACAAATGCATCAGATCTGACTATGAAATGATGTCCTTGTTATTTGCAGAAAGAGTGACTAAAACTCAGAATCATCTGGTAAACGTTCATAAAGACAGGAACACATCTGAGTGCTGGGGAACAGCTCATCTGTTCTGCATGTTTGCTGTGCCACTCACAGGCTTTGATAGTGTTCTTAGCAGGGTAAGAGTTCTCCAAATACAATCATTTGAACTGAGAAATCTTGGAGGCCAATCTTTTTCAAGGTTCACCTTTTGAATGAAATCCCAGATGATCACCTGTATATACAGCACTTTTCATCACTATCTGATGGCCATCTCTACCTGATCATGCTCCTACCTGAACATGGGGCATGTACAAAAAGAGTATGCTCTCAAGTAGTACACTGAGATCTGTTTTCCTTATGCCAAGAGATCTGTTCCAGGTGACATATGTGAAATGAGACGTGTGAAAAGTAGACTCCTTCCTCCCTGCAACTAGCAAGAACCATGAAGTCCTGTCACTCTTAAGGACATGATTTAGCAGAGGATTGTTAGTTAGGGTAGTATGGTTAGGTTGTGGTTGGACTCAATGATTGTTAAGGTCTTTTCCAACCT
>PPHD01020786.1:0-10845 GCA_002909625.1 Bambusicola thoracicus | reverse complement strand
CCCCGCCTCCCCCATCCTTCCCCCCCCCCCGAGCCCCGGAGCCCTCCTCGGTGACACCGACTCTCTCCTGTCCATTTGGGAGCAGCTCCTTCCCTGGGAGGGCTGGAGGGGAGAGAGGCGGCTTTGCAGATGTTGTTTAGTCTGTGCACAGAGGGTGCGGAGCTGGGGGCTTCCAAATGGAAGCGATGGGCGGTGGGGAGGGGATGCTGGAGAAAATCACCTTGGATTGGGTGGGGGTAAATGGGGGATGAATAACACCCCCTCCCCAACTTGTGGTTCGCTCACATCACTGTGAATAACTGCATTTATGGCACACGACGGTTGCATTGCTTTTATGTATTGCTGGCTTGTTGGTTTTATTGAGAGGGGAGGAAAGCGTAGCGCAAAACTGAAGCTGCAGTGGAAAAGCCACATTACACCCTGAGCAGCTTTATCCTGCAATTAAGCCGAGGGTCAAACATTTCCTTTGCTGTGCTATCAGAAAATCCACTGGCTTATTGCAGTGTATATTTAGCTGTGAAGTTCCCGCTGAGCTCAGAGTGGAAGGCTGAAATTACTGTGCTCCATCCTCCCAGCACTCTTATTTAGCATAGTAGTTTTAAACACAGGTTTTGCATGCAGGAAACCCTACGAACCACTAAAGTGGAGCGTAAGCTGCTTTCCTGCATTAAAATTAAAAAAAAAAAAAAAAAAAAAAAAGGATATATATACATGTATTTTGGTTTGGCAGCTCGCTGCATGGAGCAGCTCGCACGCAGCCTTCAGCCCCATGCGCTGCAGCTCACCTGGAGGATGCTGTGCTCTGCAGGAGGAGCTGCCAAACCCGGCTCTGCTGGAGCAGGCTCCAATTCTACATCCGAAGTTGGCTCAGGCTGCTTCCAGCCCTGCGCTCAGCACTGCAGGAAGGAAGCTTTCAGGGCATCCTCCACTGCTCTTCCAAGAGAGTCACCAAGGGGAGCCTACCCTCTGCTAGCGCTTGGGGCTGCTCATTGTTAACCCTTGGGTGCTTCAGATCAGGTCCTGAAAGCCCTCTAAAACACCATTCGCAACCTCAAGCCGTTTCCCTCCCTCCTGACCTGGATTTATTATCGGGAGACAGATAGATTTTTCCTTCTTTCTCCCCATCCATTTATTTCAACCAATAAGACGATCCATCACGGCGCGCTGGAACCGACCTACGATCCGGGGATATTCTTAGATACTCAGCATGTCAGGAAACGGCTCACAGCCCCACTTGATGCAAATATTTGGACGAGCGAGAGGTAGGAAGGATTGTCCAAATGTTTACTGAAGGCTGTTGATAGCCCAAGGATTTATAACTGGCGCATAATGCCTGCCCCCACACAGCTCCTCTAGCAGGTGCATCCAGTTTCAGCATGACACATGGTATGTGCGTGCTCTGGGAACGGGGATGCAGGAGAAAGTGCTTTCACAGGTCTCGCCTCCCTCTTCCCATCTTCTTTAAGGTTTGGAGAGGCAAGGCGGGAGCTCAGGACCAGCTCTGGTGATAGAGAGCCCCAGCAGCAATTTACATCTGAAGGCAAAACTTAAGCATCGAGCGGGTCTGGTTGGAATTTCCCAAGTGAAACCAAGGCTCTGAATTATTTAGGCCCATTGTCACACTCCTTCAGTGCAAAGATGGGGAGATTCCCCAATGGAAATGCCCCAGCACCCACTGCCAGGCAGCCCCTATATCACCGACAGAGAACAGCACGCTCAGAACAGAGCACATTGGCCAACAAGAGTTGGAGATACACTCAAGGAAAGCTTTAGTACCTTGCCCAAGGCCAACGAGCAATGGCATTCAAAGGCAGAAAGAAGTCAGTTTGCTGATACCCTGTCCTGCATAACCCGTTGCCTAGATGCCCTCAGGTTGCAGGGAGACCTCAGATGGCTCCAACACAACCTCCTGCTCAAAGCAGGTCCATGGCTCATGCGAGATCAGTCCACTATATCTTTATGTAGCTGAGCCTTGAAAACCTCCAAGGACAAAGCCCAACAGCCATGCATATGGATAGTTCAGGCAGCAGAGGAGCTGTTGGTGCCCCTGTGTCCATCCAACCAGGCTCTCAGACTCCGCCATCAGCTCAGTGGTTGCCCTGTCTGTAAGCATTCCTACACTGCATTACTGAGAAACCTATGGAACAGGAGAAATGAGCATGGAGCTGAATCACTCAAGTCTGCTAATTGCCTTTTCCTCAACCATTCAGTAGGTTTTGACTATGCTAGGAACAAGAACACATGCACTTAGCATGCTGCAGACGCCCAGACAACGTGCTTTTCTGTGTAACTAGCAGCAATTGTATCTGCTGCAGAACAGCCTTTAATTCATTGCAGCCCTGGATGGCAGAGTTTGCTGACTGCTCAGGCAGGAATACAATGGCCCTATTGTTTTGCTAAGGGAAAATTTCTTTGTTGCATGCTGCCGTGTAAACTGTATGTTTTCTATCTGTTACCTGATTCGTTTCAATGGAATCCCTTAGGTAGGCTTAAAGCAATCTGCTGTCCCACACTGGAGCAATGGGAGAAACTCTGGGAGGCTGAGGACCTGGCTATTCGAGTTACCTCTATTCGGTGTTCTTCACGGAAGCAGAAATTGAGTAATAAAATACATGGGGAAAAATGTAGTAAGTGCTCAAATTCCAAAGTCATCTGCTGTGCTCGATGAAGGTTTTCTTTATGTATCAAAAGAATTCGGTCCTGGTTTTGGTGTCACATTCTCAGCGTGACCTTAAAAGTGTAGCTGTAACTCAGACTAATCCGGACTTCTCTCTCCTTGAACCTATTGCTCAACAATCACCCAACAGTGTGGAAATGTGTTTCCTAGATGAGAATCTCGAGCCACCAACGGGCCCCAAGCCAGAGGGATTCTGCAAATGCATATGGTGGTCATATTGTGCACAGCCTAAAGCCTTCACAGTTGTGCCAACCATGCTTCCATACCAATCTCTCCAATTTCTCTTGTTGTTAGCAGTGGGATGATCTCCCTGGACTTGTTGGGTTGTAGTATGGGGATAGTCTCCCTATAGATCTCCTTCCACAGGTGCTCCTCTCCCCAGACCCCTTGTGTAGATACAGTAAAACAGAGGGTTAAAAGATTGGTAAAAGGATTGAATTTAAGGCGTTGCAGCCCAAAAATACAATCCCAAAATCTGAATTTGCCTGTCATCTGAACCCAGATGTATCCGCACGGCATGGGGGCAACAGCAAGCTGCGGGAGAAGAGAGGATCTTGTGCAGATATGTTCTCCAGCCTCTGTAAGAACAGTATTAGGAGAGGAAGACTATGGAAATCCAGTCAAAAACTGCAAAACCAGTAGGATCTGGGCCAGGCTTAACCAAAGCAGAAATAATTCAGCTCAGCCACTGGTGTGTTTCAGTGCATTTGGGCTTAGAGGCGATGTGGGCGACGGTTTGTGGTCCAGACCAGCGTGGTGCTTTTAGCTATATATAATTAGATGTTTTTTCTACTGCAACCCATTACTGACAGATTGAAAGGGTTTTATTCCACAGGATTTTTTCCTGCCTCGTCTGCCAGGGAGCAAGCAGGCCTCACTCAAGCTCTGCTTCGTTGGTGTAAATCACAGCATGGGGCTACCTTATCTCAGCCAGAGCCCCCGTGCAGGAATGCTGCTCTGTCCAGCCCTCAGGCCACCCACCCCTGATCCCGGACTCCAGCATCTGCTCCAGGCCCAAGCTCTGACCCTTCAGAGACATATTTTTGCAAGGTCAGGAGGTTGGGTGGTAAAAGGGGAGTGGAGAATAGCAAGGGAACAGTGAAGGCTGGCTCTGCAAAGGGATTTCAGGAGGATGTTTACACTCGCCATTAAATGCAGGCTCGAGCCTGTTCTCTTCTCCAGATTCACCGCCCATCTGCACTGTTTGCATGCAAGCATGCATGAGGCACAGGCACAGTCCCAGCTTCAAAGCCTTCTGGATGAGGGTGGTCCATGCATACTCTGCACCCTTGGGCCTTGGTTGTGCAACCTGGGCTAAGAAGTGCAAGGCAGGAGCAATGAGACAGCCAGCCCTGCTGGGCATCGCTGGGTCCTTCACAGGGCAACAAGGATGCTTTCAGCACCAGTAAAAAAGTCATACAGAAAAGCCATATGGAAGAGAGGTGGAAGAAGGGCTGGATGTGGCTCTGGGCAGCCTGGTCTGGTGGTTGGCGACCCTGCACATGGCAGGGGTATAGAAACTCGATGATCATTGTGGTTCTTTTCAACCCAGGCCATTCTATGATTGGGTCAAAGAATGATTTCAGGTGGAATTTTTCTCTGAAATTTCTGCTTGCGTTTGTTTGGAAGGGCCACTAACTGCCTTCATCCAAGAAACAGCTGCAGAGGGGTCGCTGGACATGGCCTGGCTATCATCAGGAACAAGGAGAGATTGTGCTTGCATCACTCCAAGAGACATTTCAATTAAGAGAGAGCATTCCAAGCAAAATTCTAATTTTCTTAAGCTGTTAAACTGAAAATGGGTTTACAAAATGACTTTTTGCACAGACATTTGTGTATAAATTTTTTCCCGAATGATGAGGAAAATGTTATTTCCTTTCCTATATGAGCTGATCTCTACACAGGAGATGAAGACTCCAAGCTTTTCCCAATGAAGTTAAGGGTTCGCTGTCCAATAGAGTGGGTTGCATGGTGAATTCTTCCCTAACTACTCATTGCAGTAAACTATCCCAACTGCTACTGCAAGTGGTTGAATCACTAAGCCTGAGCTCCAGGAAGCCAGCCCCATCCATCCCAGCCCAAGCTGTACCTCCCCGGGGCTGAGTGCCATCCCCAGTGGTCCCGTCCCCATCCAACAGCCCCGAGGCCAAACCACCCACCGTAGCATCCATGAGTACAATTCCCATTCCAGCCCTTGCTTTCCTACATGGAAGCTTGCATCCTTCCCTCCTCCCTCCGCCCTCCCTGGTGGTGCAGCTGCTCGGCTCTGCGAGGGAAAGGCTCCCAGATGTGCTTGAGAGGGAGCGGGCAGAGTCCCGAATTCCACTCCGTGCTGAGCGGACTCTTTGTATATTTTGTTTTAAGGAGAAAATATGCATCGAGTCCTCGGAGAAAGGCTGGGGACCAGGCACGTCCCTGTGATCACACCGAGCACAGGGACTGCAAGCCATCCACCCTTGGCTTTTCTCTGCTTGTGGGATGGCAGCTCTCAGCATCATCAGCAGCTGAAGCCCATCTGCATTACACAACAGGTCCTTCAACCCTTCACTGGCTCGAAGCATCCTTCCAGAAAATAGGATTTTCTGCTAAAAGAAACCCAAAAAGCAGGCACCTAACCGCCCACATTTGGTATTTTTGGCTCACGAGCCGTGTGCCATATCAGATCAATAAATATTCACACACTTCTAAGTGCTTTGTGGAGTAGGCTTCGCTGCATTTCAAGCACATTTAGCTGTGGCACTTGGTAGCTACATGGTTATTGCGTGAGACAGTACATTTACGAAGTGTTGGCCTTCATTTAGTTAATCACTTCATTGATGTGCAATATAAAAATAGTATGAAACTAATTGTTTCCATAGAAACAGGAACCCAGCAAATTATTTCGTATCACAGCTTGGCAGAAGAAAAAGAAGAAACTGCTGTAATTGTTCCCATTAGCGAAACACAGAGGATTCATGCTCAATCTCTACTACACTCAGCCTCACTTCTGCTGTGAATTAAGGGACGAAAAGTCAGCGCAGAACCACAGAAGAAAAGCACAGAAACAAGCTGTGCTTTAGTGAGTATTTGTTGTTCTGCCACCAAAACAATTTCCCTTCTGCTTTACAGGTTTCTGGCCAGCAGCTCCAAGGACTGTCACAGCCATGCTGTGCGCTCGGGAACGTCATGCAATGGGGCTTTAACTGTGAATGGAGGACATCCTGGCCCCACTATGGGTGGGATAAGAACAACTCTCACCTCAAGGGTGAGTGCTTAGAAGTGGAGGCAAAGCCAGCTGGTGGAGCAAGTGATGGGGGCAGGCTTCCCTGAGAAGCAAATCAGCCCACGTGCACCCAAAATGTCCCAAACCACAACCTTATGGAGGCTCTTTTGGCTGTAGGGTGCACTGATGACAGAGCCAGCTCCCACCATCTGTGGATTTCCTCATCCTGGTAGCTCAGTGGGGAGCAGCAGGTCCTAGCTAGAAGCCTTGTGGTCCGGATGCCATGGACCATTCCCCCTGGTTTCAATAAGTGCTGTGCCCCTACAACACCATGGTGAGCAGCTGCATTGAGGTTTGAGCCATCCCAGGGTGGAGGTCACCTTCTCCATCCCTACTTTTGCCATAAGCCCAAGCCCAGCCCCATCACATGTAATGATAAAAAGGGAACTGGCAGCACAAAACTCATCCTGATTTCCAGGCTGATGTTTGCACAACCCTACTGGCTTCTCCGAAAGAACGCAGAGACACAAACCTGTTTTGTCCTAAGGTTTCCCATTAAGCTAATGACTGCTAATTGTACCACTTGGCTATCTCACCAACCGCCCCCTGAGCAGGGCTGATAGGGTATCAGTGAGATAAGGAGCACTCGAATAGCGCAGGTAACAGAACTTTGGGAGGGGTTATCACCCCTACCACTCTCCTTTGGGGGACACAGAGGCCATATGGATGTGTGCAGGGGCTGGCATCCAACTATAAGCCTTTCAGGAAATGCTACCGTGGCTTTTGGTGACCGTACCTACAAGCTGCAGAGAAGCAAGCTGGCATTCATTTCATAGTAATTCCTTTAAATTCACTTAGCATGCGGATTATTTGTACGAGCTGTTTTTGTTAACACAACACCGTGGAAATGGAGGTTTCGTCATTTCTCCATTTTTCCCCCCCTCCCACAGAGAAATAAATGCTGTTCTTTTAACAAATGCTGTATTTCTCACTTCATTTCTTATTTCTCCCCATCTCTGCTGGCCTACCTGAAGCAATTCAGCTCCCACACTGGCACTAGGTAGGGATTACTATCACATGCTTGCTAAAGAAGAGACTTGGGCAAAGTGTTCTTATTTGAAAACATTATTGGTACTTGACTTGCAATAAGACACTTGGAATTTACAAACTCAGAGACGTATTTTGTTAGGTGTATTGTCTCCCCAGCACATGCAGCTTCTGGCTGTGAGTCTATAAAAGCACACCAATCTGGCAGGTAAAACACACCGGCCACATCAACGCCTACATGTTGTCTTGCACTCACATGTCTCAGAGCTTGCTGATGCAAATATTGCACTTCATAGAGGCAGGTGTGCTACACAGCTTGGCTGAAGTGGGCAACTCATGGCTGAGTCCCCTCACCCAAGGATTGTCCATGTCCATTGCTCCATGTATAAGAGCAACACTGGAAACCTGGAAAGCCAGGTAGGCAGACAGACAGACAGGACATTTTTCTTCTATAAGGTACCCTGATCATCTCCTCTTCCTTTCAGAGCCCGGTCCGCATTCACACTGGTTTAAGTTACCAGAGTTTCTCATTGTCTTACAGTGAAGCTCATAACAAAGCCTGTGGCCAGCTCTTTCTTTGATAATTCCTTTCCCCCATTTGTTTATCTCAAGTAGTGAGCTTTGTTCCAGGCCCAAAACCAAAAGCCTTTCTACCCCGTTCTCTCCTTGACTTGTTGCAGATGTAACGAAATAAATCTTTAGAAAGAACAAACCTTCACTTCCTCTCTCAGTCACAAACCCCAGGAAAGAAAAATAAATCACAACATGAGCTCACCCGCTCTCGGAGGATACCACGTTACTCCTGAAGGCCACCACTCAAACTGGAGGTGTCCATCGCTCAGAGAGATCAACGAATGCAGCAAATTAATGAGCAGCATCAACCCAAGATGTGACGTGAAACCAGCCCCGAAAACAAAGCCATGTGCAGTGCCACGAGCCAGGCAATCCTAATTCTCCAAGTTAATTTCCTGTTCCGTGGCCTGTTGGTGGGACAAAGAGTTGGTACCCATGAAATCACCATTTTAAGTGTGGCCAAAGTCAAGTGCGGATAAAAGCCTGCCACAGTCAGTCTGAATCATGGTTGATGTGATGGCCAGCGATGGTCAGGAGTGGGACTGTGCTGCTGGTGTGCTCCCAGCATTCATCCCTTGGGCACCGAGGGCCAATGAGTGTCTCCGGCTCATCCCAAAACTCTGCCCCTCATCTCCCCTAATCCACCTAATGCCTTTTCAACTGGAACCGGAAAAATCAGCAGCAGGGTGTGTTTGTTTTTCTCAATTGGCCGTGGCAAAGAGGTAGAAGTACACCTCCAAATAGCATTTCCTCCTCTCCTGAGAGAAGTCTCCGTATGAGAGCTGTGTTGCTCCGGAAGTCTCAAACCATCTCTGAATGTGACCAAATTACAAGAGCTGCATCTCCAGTTGACACAGGTCTAAGATAAAGATGGATTGGCTTTAAGCTGGGAGTACAAAACTGCACAGAAGCAGCGATGTGGATTTCCACCAGATAGCTGCTATTCCTTCAAGGATACTCAGGGGGAGATGAACCATAAGATACCCACAAATTGTGCTGAAGTCAGAAGACATTTGGCCCAGACACTTCAGAGGGCTGAAATGAGACTTTCCTTCTTCTTCTTCTTTTTTTAAACAAGAGATCTTTGCAGTTTTGAAACAATCTGTACAGTTAGCATTGAAGAAAGTGTAATTAGACACTTCGAGGACTGGAAGAAATTAACTCCAACCACAGACTGTCACTCAGACCATTATTTAATTATTCTCCCCAAATGCGCAAAGCACTTAGTTTTAGAATAACAGGAAAGAAGTCTAACTCCTCACCAAGAGCTCAGTCTCTGGATGGGGATGCATGCACGTAAAGCCAATGGGCTCCCAAGCCATAGGATGGGGACAGGAACAAGCGCCTTGGGCACAACTTTGGGCTCTGAAGGATGTGATTGATGCCTGAATGGCTGGAACACAGTCAACGGGAGTGCCCAGCCCAAGGTGCAACAGGCTGCAGGAGAGAAGATCGCCTTCAGTTTCCAACATGCCAAGGAAACCACTGAGAAATTGCTGTTTTCCTTCTTCTGCAGCACCAGGCAGAGCCGTTGACTCACCCCTCGCTACAGAAGCCTGGCTAGAAAGAGATTATTGTGATTTCTGACTGTTTCTTTCCTAACTACAAAAGGCCCCATTCATCTGGGCTAATTTTGACGGGAGAGCAAGGGGTATCAGTAGCATGAACTGTATCTGAGCGTCTCGACCGCATTTCAGCAAGCCATGCTTGTTGGCCAGCTCCAGCCGGTGAAATGGATATCCTCCATTTCAAGCTTTTTAGTGGATCGTTTCTCTGGTTCTAAACAGAGGTATCTTTTCTGGCCGTGGCAAGTTTGAGAAGTACTGACGAAGCAGAGACAGCCATTTTCATGGCAAGAACAAGAGGCCATTTAAAAAGGGGGAAAGGGCTGCTCTGCTCAATCAGTGCACCAGCATTCGTCTACCTACATGCACCATGCATGTGCACCGAGGCTGGGCCCAGAAGACTGAATCTCTGCCTTATTTCCGAGGGCTGAACAAAACATACTTTTAGTTTTATTTTTTGAAAATGCTAAATTTGCTTAATTGTGAGCCTTTGTGGAGCTCAGCTGGGACTGCCTGCGTGTGTGGGAAGGGCTGGAACGTAATTGCTTTCAGCAGATATCACTGTAGTCTGTAATTAAAACATATGAGGCTGCCAGCTTCAGATTTTCTAAGTGATTTCATCTGTATTTGGGTGATCACCTCTCTCTGAGAGGCTCATATTAAATGATATTTCAAGTTCCAGTGCACCAAACCCGTGAAAAACAATTTTGTCCTCTCCTTCTTGTAGTCTCCAAGCAAGTCACCTGGGTAGCTTGGAGAGGCAGAACTCAGACCTCATAAGCACATCCCTTCACCAGAGAAATGCTTGGTGAAAGCTGCTCAAGAAGTGCTGCTCCAGAGACAGAGAGGAAGGTGTTGATAAAGTTAGTTAAAGAAAAAGGAAGGGGGGGAAAAAAGGCTAACAAAAAAAAATCTGGCACCTCCTAAATCAGAGTGACAATTTCAGTGCAGTGTTTACACGGGGTAGTAAAAATAAATTGCCTGAGACTGATTATACCCACATGGAACTCTACAGGCAACAGGGATGTCCCTCAGTATCAGAAACCCAACACGGGGGAAACACGTGATGGTGGCAACCTTCAGCCCATTGGGGCCAGCACTGCTTTGTTACTTGCCTCAGTAGGTGGAAGCAGCAAGGAGAAGAGGGATCTGCAACTCCCCACAGCTGGACATGATCGCCCCAAGAGCCATGGTTGGCTTACAAGGCCACTGCTGTTGAGTCCTACAAGGGCTGTGAACAAAGGAACGGTGCGGGTTTGGGGCATCCTCAAGCTTGGACAATGTACGCCTGCTGGATCAAAATGGGTAATGGAAGAAGGCAAAGATGATAGCATCGCTGTTAGAACTGTAATGAGTCACAAATGCTATTTTGATGGTTTTCTTTGAAAGACATGCACAAGAGCCAGCCGATGTAATTGAAGATCTCCAAGGCTTTTTAATCAGCACGGCCACAGATGAAGGCAAACCTACTTTCATGTGGTAGAATACAAGAGGAGGTTTCCCATGAAAATTAAAAAAAAAAGAAAAAAGAGGAAAAAAAAAGAGAAAAAAGATATTTTGAAGGGTTTTTTTTGTAGTGATACCAGGACATGAAGGACATGCAGCCCCCATGTGATAGAATGACTGTAACAGCTTTCACGGCTGAGATGTTTAAACCTAAGGAATAGGATGGGTCACTCAGCAGACAGTTTTTATTCTTGGCAAGTAAGCTCTGAGCATGGAGAAAGTGAGCATTTTTTGGCCTAAGTCTGACCACCTGGGACTGATCTGCTCGGAGGAGC
>PPHD01020785.1:1340-13509 GCA_002909625.1 Bambusicola thoracicus | reverse complement strand
AATACTGGCAAACACTACTTGTATGCCCGCTCCATCAACTAACTTCCCCAGCCTCCGAAAATCATTCTTTATAATCCTCAGGCTTCTATCAGCAATCCCATCACTGCCGGCCTGAACTATCAATAACGGGTAATAATCAGAGGGGCGGATAAGGCTGGGGAGTTTTCTTGAAATGTCCCTGACCCGGGCCGCAGGAAGGCAGCACACCTCCCTATGGGTAGGGTCAGGGCGACATATTGGACCCTCTGTTCCTCTCAGAAGAGAGTCGCCCACAACTATCACCCTCCTTTCTTTCTTGGAGGAGGCAGTCTTCAAACGTGGAGCCCTCCACCTCACCTTGGGCAAGCTTGGCGGCAGCGTATAATCAATATTTAGGAGTATAATATTTAGGATGAGTTTGAGTCAACCAGAGCAGTTTGCAAAACCATGAGCTCTTACAGCCCTAGAAGCACCAACAAGCATTTGCCAACACAAGCGCACACTCTGCTCCCATACCTATGGGAACTGTGGCCTCACTCTCTTTTTTCAGAGGAAATTTGAATTATTCACTCTCAGCACATGTACACTAAACACCTTGCCTCTTTCTCTGCTTTTCATATGCAACTTTTCCCTTTTTGATTAAAATTCCTACATTCTTCTCCTTTTATTTATCCTGTTTTCCTCCATTCCCTCTTCCATGCCCATCCACTCCCAAAAATTTCACTGCATCAATGCAAATGCAAAGGATACTCAAGACTTGCAGATTCATTTTGCATGAAATCTCCAGCATAAAGGTGTACTATTTCAGCCAAAACCTATATCCAGTGTCCTGCCAAGAGGGGCAGAAGAAAAACAGAAACTGCAGTAACTGCAACCATTCCCTGTTCACATCCTCTCAAAATGTGGCTGAACATGACTTCCAAGCTTGTTCCCTCAGCTTTGTGAAGCAACTTTTTGCAGAGACTTGTTTTGCATCAAACAAGATGTTTCTATAACTAATCATGGCATCAGCCTCATTTCCCTGCCTGCCGCATTTCCAGATAGGTGACATGCTTTCTCCTTTTGTTCCTCACCCATCCCTTCATCTGAAGAATTTCTCCAACTCCACTGAAGAAGTTTTTGCTTTAAATCTTTCTTTAAATAGCAGCAATTAAAAAAATAATTTTAAAAAAATCAAATAATCAAAAAAGAAACCTAACAACAGAATTCAGACTAAGCTATCTAGTCTATCATTATGTATTTCATTATGCCCTAAACTTCTTTCCCTCTAATTTGATTTACACCTGAATTGTAAGCTAAGTTGGTAACATATTTTTGTTCTGCACTTGAACACCACCAAGCCCAACAGAACAATATGACTTCAGTTCTAATAAATTTGAAATAAGTAGTAAGAATTTTCCTTTTGTTTCCTAATATTAAGGATATATTTTACCTCCAATTCAGATCAGGAAAAAAAAAAAAAAATCAGAGGCAATAACCTTAACCATTAAAGAAAAAATATTTCTAATTTCCCAAACTATTTCAGCTTCTTGTTACCAAAGGCAAAGGCAGTTGGTAACTCACCAACTGCTGTAAAGAACAGCACAATAAGACACAAATTCAATTCTACCTAAGAATGCTGTACCATGAAAAATTATGATAAAGTCTGTATTCTAACAGTTCTTGGGCATTCCAGTAAGTAAGCCAGAGATGCACAGATCTATGTGGGAAATCTTGTTTCAATAGATTCAGTCACATGAAATGGGTTTGATAATGGTGAAGAGGCTTTTAAAGCTTATGTTCTGAATAAAGACAAGTACATATATATTCTGTAATCTTAAAGCTTCCTGAAGACTTCTTTTTGTGGATTGTTTTTTTTTCTTTTTTCTTTTTCATCTTTATCCCAAAGAAATATGAAGGAAGCAAAAAAAAAGCAGACACGTTTGATGGAAAAATCGTGGCTACCAATATAAGTCTCTCCGCACCCAATATACTTCATCATCCCAGGAAAGGCGCTCTGGGGCTCACAAGCTGTGATGTGCCCGAGCAGGTATGTTTTATCATCAACAATGAAGAAGTGTTAATGTATTTATTATCCCTGAAAGTTCCAATACTATTCAAGTACTGTACGCACTGGTATTTCCTACAGTAACATCAGCTTTCTATTAATGTTTTCTTCTGGTAGTAGTTAAAGTTGACATGATAGATTTAGGGTCTATCATCTTTGAGAAGAGAAGGTGAGGTAAAGAAGCACAGGTCTGATGATTACTTGGGTAGCCACAAGCAAACAGATTATTATTTTTGTCATTTTTGTTTTGTACATTCTGAAGTGTTGTCCTAAGCATTGCAAAGGGAGGAAAAAAGTCTGCCAGCAGGTTTTGACCTTATGAATGAAAGAGTTGATCAGCTACTGATTTGGGGAAAACTTGTAAAATCTCTAGTCAAAATTCTTACAACTTTACTAAAGGGAAAAGGCTTTGCTCTGATACAACTGATGTTTTTTCAACTTTTAACTTTTTAAAAAATGTACGTAAACGCACATATAATTTTAGAAAGTATTATTCACAATAGAGATAGAACTGCTTTGATCAAAGTATCATACAGAAAACACAAGCTTGAACTTTCAGCAACTTCAACCTTCAGAGAGCTGAAAACAGCAGCAGCAAAAGATGCATTCCCCCGTTACTTTGAGAAACACACCATGGCCTCCTCCAAAAGATGTGCCTACTACAATTTCTTAGCAAGGATCAATGGACATATGCTGACTGTGTTCACACGGATATTTTCATAGGTGAAGATGCTCCTGGCTGCACCAAAATTATTGCAATTATTAATAAAAAATATTAATGCACAGAAATGATACTCTAGAAAAATTGCCAGCTAATACACATCAATTAAGAGTGACCTTAAACCAAGGAAGCTCTCACCACTGAAGAGAACCAGTGTCCTGTTGCTGGGTTCCGACAACACAGTATTACTACTCATTGCAGCTTCTTAATATAGATTATCTCTTGTTGGCTGTAATGACTTCAGATGACTTGGCTGTGAATTCATATCATTAGCTTTTCCATGATGAAATCAGTTAGTTTAACAGCAGTAATTGGTCCCATCTTCAGACACTCCTAGAAATAACTCTTCCTAGACACACCCACTGAGCACAAATTCTGAGACACAGGAGTCACTTCATCACATTGTTTTTGTCAGCACTTTTGGTACACCTTCAAATTACATATGAAAAGACTTGACTGTCTTGACTGTCTAGAGCACATTCATTCAACAACTTTGTTTTCCTTAGCAGCTTGCCTTCAGGTTACAAATTCCCATTACTGTGTCAGTTCATGAAGATAATGCAGTACAATGCAGCAAACAGTCATTTATCATCTGTATCATCATACTGCAAAATATTTCTTTCAAATGCAATATTGACAAACACAGAAAATTACAGTTGCTTATCCTTGTTTGTGTTGCTTCTTCTTTATGAACCCCATCAGGCTCAATTTCTGGCCAAGAGTATTAGCCCTTGTTCTGGCAACACACGCAAAAAAAAAAAAAGAACAAGTGAGTTCAGATGGCAGATAAGTCAACTGGTAAAATGAATTATAGCCACAAAACTGAAGAGACAGCAAGTTTGTTTTTGCAGACCAGGGCTTAACCCTCCAAGCACTCCAGGAATTTCAGACGTGCTTTTATGCACATGTGGCGTGACATGATAAAATTAAATTCACCAGAAAGAGGAAAGACTGAATCAGTTTTTGAGCACAAAGCCACCAATCTTAGAGAAGATATGCATGAGAAAAAACAGCAAGTGTGTATGTGTTTCTTAATATTGCAAAGAGGGAACAGAGCTATTTTTTTTCTTTAAATCAGAAAATATAATGCTTAAATAAGAATGCAAAAATTACACTTTGAAGCTCAGCAGCATTTAAAAACAATCATGTTGTACTTTACACCATTTTATAATGGTAAAAGCCTTCTGTAATTTTCAAAAGACAACTGAGAATATACACAGGCCTGTCCCTTAAAACTTCCCTGAGAGCTAAGTCTAGCTCCTCCAACCCAAACATGGGGTCACATCCACAACTTCTACTTACTGTCCACTACTTCCACACCCACTACTTCTACTCACTGTCCACTAACTTCTACTTTCTTAAACTACTTTGCCTAGACCTACAAAACTATTGCCATCAATGTCTCAAGAATTAAAGAGACAAATCCTATAAGTTAAAGCAATCATCTCAATTTTTATTCAACTCTTGCAGTTCTAATTCCCAAGAAACAGTTTTCCGTATTTATTTCCCCAGTTCAAGGAGCAGAAGTGAAAGTTCGTCTGCTGATCTCCTCTGTCATTACAGCTATTGAATATTGGGAAAATACCCAATAGTTGGAGGAAACACTGCACCATTGGAATGATATAGCCATGAATGCTGATGATCTAAGTCAGGGTTCTGGCATTTGATTAACTACATTTTCCTTTGAAGATATGAAAGTCTGTTGACAAACAGAGTCCCTTAACATGGATAGGACTGTGCAAGATACAGAAGACTGAAGTGTGCTGTTACTTATTTCATACAGCTGGAAGAAATTTGCTACAATAAAATCAGATTTCTTAATTCTTAAAGAAAGACGTTAATGAGTTCAGACTGCTCAATTCTGGACAAATGTCACTGCTTACATTGCTTACAACATTATTGGTCCACAACATTTTTTTCTGTAGTGAATGCATAAAGTAAGTTAAGAAAAGTTAATGACTAATTGTTAGCTAACACTGTCTAATGTACCACTAGCGCATTTTTACAGCCATCATAACAAGAGAAAGAAACTTATCAATATGTCTTTGAGTTAAAGCCATACAGGATACACTTCCTTAAGCTGTTTAACAAGGCATACTTTAACTGGCTGCTGTTACTCTGAAAACACCAGAAAGGTAAGAGCAGTGATAGTAAGCCATGCTCTGGTAGCTACCATCATGTTGTACAGATTCTGACATTGTGCAGTACAGTATCTAGGGAAACAAATTAAGTTCAGGAATAAAGGCCCATAAAATAAATAAATAAATAACCAACAACTGGAGTACAGCTAATAAGATGGATGCAGTTCAGTGAAGTGAAGACTTGCAGCAGTAACAAGCAGTGCATGAGGTTTTCTAGAAAAGCAGTTTGGGAAGTATCAAAACATCTCTAAAGCTGGTACGGAGAGTGTGGATCACTGCTCATTTGGCAATTTAATTTAATTTATGTAAGCACATACCATGTTTGGATTGCTAAATCAAAAAGTGCAAAGCTTACTACCTGCTTGACAGGAGAATATTTGGTTAGCCTGCCTATTTTGCAAATTAATACTTTGAATTTCTGAGTATATTTTAAATGAGATTTTCAGTTTTAATTTAGATAACTCTTAGAGAAAAAAAGAAGACTAAAGATGAATTGGATATGAAAATCATAGAACCAGATCAACTTAAACACTACAACATAAAAGAATGCAGAAAGATCACCACAGAGGTTGTTGGACCTGCAAACTCAAATTTGTGGGTGAAAGCAATTCACATTGCTTTGTGGATTCCATGTGACATAATTATTTTCCCTTGATACTCTCATAGTAGCAGCTTTTCTTACTAGCAAGCTGTTACTGAACAAAGGTAAAAACTGCCTACACTGCGTTCCATGTGCCACAAAGAGAGAATCTACCATCAGGTCTTGTGGAGGAGATCAGTTTTACTGGTGTCAAGTGAGAACGAAGGAAGATTTGCCATCTAAGATCAAAATGCAAAACAGTAAAGATAAAAAGCCTACAGTAAAACAGTATTTTTACTGAAGTCTGACTTCAAACAAACATTTCAAAATATTTGTAGAAAGTATGCAAGTAAACTCATTTGGTATTTAAACTGTGGAGTACAAACACTTCCCGCTCATTACCCAATGAACATTAGTATGAAATCCAGGTTAGGGATACATCTGTTATGATATAAATAACTTTGCAGAGGTTCTTTTTATGTCATATTGGTCACTTATGACAAATTTCTCCAAATTCTTTTTCTCTGAACAGAAGCATACACCTCTCCTGCAATAACACTGTAGTTTTTGCTTTGTTTATACTGCACCTTCGCATCCAAATGCAAAGTTTTCTTCTCTGTGTTCGCATATTTACCAAACTATTGCTTATTGAATGTGTTACAACCCACTTCAGTCATCCAAAAAATGCATGCTGCACTCATTAACACAAAATACCTCAATCACCTCCATGTACTTGACAGCATAAAATAACGTAAGAATGTCTAAGCTGGTAGACCCAATCTTAAATTAAGCGCTACATTTGTTTAAAGCTATTTTAACTCATATTACATAAATTGCTTCACATAGGTAGTTGATTTTTGGTTTTATCCTGAATACTTTATTACATACGTGCAACAGTATTTAAAGAGATTGTAAAGGTCTATCAAACCTAGCCATATAAAAAATAGAATTACCACAGCACAACTTACACCACACCATGAGTAAAATACAACACATGTAGACGCACCTCATCACAGTTTGTAGAAAGACTTCTGAATCCCTTATCAAAAAGCTATGACATCATCTGGCCTTCTCCTGCCAGCCTGAAGTTACACTTGCAGAAATGTTCAAAGGTTTTTAGCAATTCAGTTGTATCACATGTAAACACCAGATGTGACAATCTGCCAAAACAGAACAATATGAGGCCGCCTTTCAGACTGACATCCCATCAGCTATCTCAGAGAGGCACAACTCTCTCGCATCTTTCTTCGTTAACTGCCTGCTTCACACAGGTCATTTCCTGTTTCAATTTGGCTGCCTAAAACAACAGTCTCATGCCTCTCACATCTGTAAAATCTTTCAGCAAATGGACCACTGCCAGCCCCTCATGCAGCTGAAATGGCCAGAGACTGCGCAAGCTCCTGAACTGTGCTCCTCCATGGGATACAAAACAATCAGTTTCTGACTGAGTTTCTTCTAGAACACCACTTACTGCTTCTCCCTCTAAAGGACCCATGCTCTTTTTTCAATTTCTTTACACCAGTTATGGCACTTCTCCCCCTTCATTCATCCTGTGTGTGTGAAGAAGTCAATTCTGTTAACAGCAAAATGATTTTGGATGAAAAATCCCTGCATTATAGTAAGATAAATCTGCAAGTGAATTATGTTACAATTAAGTTTTCAATGAGCAAAATCCTTATTATGGTTTTCTTAAAAATGAAAAAAAAAGCCATCTCACAAAAACAACACAGCTGTTGCAAATAGCCACAGATCCTTAAAGGCTTCTATCAGAATAAGCGTTCATAACACTGGATGCTATTTGTAAACCCATCTGTGTGAAGTATCATGGTCAAAAGAGTAAGAACCAAAACTTCATGAAACATCCAGGTTTTAATAATTAATAAATAAATAAATACAGATGTAACTGTGCTGCCTCCAAGCCAAGTATAGGAAAGGAGATGAAGACCTGCCTGCCAGAGGCCTATAGCAGGGCCCAGACCACTGCTGTTCTGATAGTGAGGGGAGCATTACATCACGTGCAGGGCTTAGGGATTTAGGTCCATTGCTTAAATATTTGAATTAAAAAAAAAAATACCTAGTTGTAGTAGCAGGGATAATAATTTAAGCTTTAAGATGACTGCAGCAAGAGCCCCAAAGCCTCTGCAAGGCCACTGATTCACATCCACAAGGGAAAATGAAGTTATTAAATGTGAACTAGAAATACTGCAACGGGGAATTAAGCTACAGATTTGGCCAGTAATGAAAGGAACGGTGATGAAAAACGATTAAAGCATAGGACTGTGTTGCAGAAAACACAAGTGCTCAGCTATTCAGTTGCCAAATGACGTGACCAGGATTACACAAGGCCCAACATATGCTTGGAACAGATACCAGCATATGCAGGTTGAGCAAGGCAGTTCTTGCATGTCTGGCCCCTACAAGCATGGACTTTCTGGCATACAGCACATCATTTTGTCTCCCTCTCCTCATCCTGACCTCCCAGTGTTGGCCAACCAGTAGCCCTTCTCAGGTCAGACTCAGTGTAGAGCCCTTTGTGGTTTGAGGCACACTGCTCAAAGGGGATGCCTCTCAACCACTGCTTGGAGCTGCAGCCCCAGCCTACACCCTCTGCAGAAAGCTATCTGTAAAGAAAAACGTGAGATAGACTTTACACTCATGAACAGCCTAACAGCTTCATTCTGCACATTTGCCGAAGAAAGTTAGCCCCTGCATCCCATTTGCCTGCCTCCAAACTGCCAGGAAAGAAATCCTGACCTATTGCGCAGGGATCTTTTGTTATTTCATTCAAGCAAAATGAGATTTTCTCCTAGTAGATTCTGAAGTAGGAAATTTATTACTATGTTATTCTGGGGAATAACTTTTGAGCAGTTCAGGAGGAAAAGTAGGTTGCTGCAAGTAGAGCTAAATTCTTTGTGTGATGACCTATTTCAAAAGGCTTCAAAGGAAAAAAAGACTAGAAAGTCATAAGACAGAAACTTAAAACAAACGAACAAAAAAAAAAAAATTAGCTTGTTTTCCCTAAAATTCACTAAGCTTTTTGTGAAAGTGTGAGAAGGATGACAGGTAGGAAGTTGGATCAGCACTGAGTTATGGACAATACTGGGTGTAGGTGAAGAGGGGAAAACCTCAGAACACAGAGGAATAATAGTTCAAGATAACCTGAAAGATCACAATGCCTGTGAGAAAGATTGGAGATTTCCATCAGCTCTTGTGCCCACATAGGATTTCCTTCCACAGTATCTGAGCAGTGTTAGCCCAAAGGACCAGTCTGGAAAACATGTCAGGGAACAGGCAGGAAACAATAGAAATACGTGCACTAATGGTGAAGTGCCTTCAGACCACTGCATGTGTTTACGTACTGAAAGTCAAGATTTCCATATACAGATGGCACCCAGTGAGGGAAAGAGGTCAGATCAAACCCTGCACTTCTGCCATGTTCCAGTCTCTCATCCCACAGACATCAGCATCTCACCACTGTGGTTGTGACCAGGAACCATTTAGCTGTTCATGGAGTGGGTGGAAGAAATTAGAATGAAATGTTCCTTAATTACACCAAATTTATTTCTAAAATATTCTGAATTCTTTGCTGTATAGACAAATGTGGCCACACATACATCCTTCTGCACTGCAAGCTGTGTTGTCCTCAACAACCCTCTCTGCTACTCTCAGAGCTTCTCTCAAACAGCTTAAGTCCCTCCATCACAAGGCCCTTTAAGATCAACTCTGCATACACACCAGCATAGGTCTTCAGTATATTCTAACTCTATCTCTGGCACTCCCTCACCATGCAGATTTATCTATTTTCACCATAACCACACCCTGAATTGAACAGATTAAAAATAACTTCCTTTCATGGATGTACTCTTTCCAACTTGCTCCCATCTCGCTTTGAGGTCTGTCATTTAAGGGGAGCCCATCCTCCCTGCTCAGATATGCTGGTATGGACTAAAGTTGCAACTAGGAGGTGGTTTTGTCTTTCAGCTGATAGGTGTCATTTTCCAACCAAGCGCAGGAGTTAACCGTACAACTCTTCCCCTACTCACCAATTTGGGGTAAGCAGCAACCAGAGGCTTCCAGAACAGATCAGAGAAGGAAACTGCAAAGCAGCATAGTTCAGCAAAATTCTAAACTGTAGTGAGTTAGCAGCTGATAGAACATAATAACTAGCAGATTAATATATATTTTTTCCAGTATGAGGTCAGAAAACTACAGAAACTAACATTAAAGTACAAGCATTTTGAAGAGAGTAAAGTATCAGATATTAAATGAAGCCACAGGAGTAAGGGTGGTGAAGGTCAGGGTCAGTCCTGGTGAACAAACGCTCTGCCAAAGCTCCTAGGTTCACTAAAATAAGAAAACCAATGAACTGCAGCAGACTGTATCTCCTAATCTTCAAGCAGTAACAGCAAGTCAGATGCCATTTTTCATCCCGAGTTGGAAAGCGCTTTTTATGGCTGCAGAGGGACAACAACACTGTCTATATCTGGAAGCTGTTACTACACAGAAAACTCCAAGCAATGATGGAAGATGAGCAGACTGTTGCATTGTAGATTTCGCTAATTTCACTAGCAGGAGTAAGTAAAAGAATTTTGTCTAGGACCTCCTGCAAGAAGAATAGAGCAGACAGAAGACAACGTACTTCTGGACTTTAGGACAGGCTTAGTACAAGGAATGTGCAAATGCTATGTCACTGCTTACTATGTAGGCTCCTTACCACTCCAGTACTTTTATTACTCCTCTGTGCAGTGGTACCTAAAAGCTGAGCTGTAAGCTAGGCTAGCCACAGTGCAGAGACTCTTCACTTTTGACAGCTACACTTCATGTACGTCATGATCATAGAACTTCTTTGATCAGCAACAGCAGACAATACTTGCACGCCCACTCCCACCTCTGATACACAAAAGAAAGAACTAAAAAACCCACAATTATGATTCAAGAATGGAAAGACGTTTTTTAACTTATTACTTCAACAGTTGAAAATAAATCGCTGGATTTGCGACTGTATAACTCTGGGGGAGGTGGGGGGATTTTACAAGACCTCATGTAGTTGGAGCAAAGATGCAAATGTACAAATTTCTTTGCTTCATATCAAGTCTTATGTTTGTCTCATGTTGTTCCTGGAAGAATGTCCAGGCAAAATAAGAACAACAACACAGTAGACTGTGCTGGATTTAAACAGGATTAAAACAGTTCTAAAGTCAGCAGTTGTACAGGAATTCAGTTATGTTGACAGTGCTATCAAAAACCTTGTATTTCTAGGAAGGTTTTGGTAATAACTGTATGCTACTACATTATCAATGTCTTGGTGTTCTTTGGCAGCCTGTACAGTATTTAGGATGAGCATGTACACTCAGAGTGCTGCAAGAGCACGGCAGGATGCGTATTAGTAGGAATTAATTGCTAGGATGTTCCTAAGTTTTTCATGACTAATAAAGATAGATATACTTGCTGTCACAAGTAAAGAACAAGGGTGTTATTAAAAACTGGCATGACTAGCACCTAAAACATCCTCTGGCAAGTGATTAAAGAACTGGATTAGTCCTAAGTTTAAAAAAAAAAAAAAAGTCAATGATCAACTCCAAAAGATATAAACTCTATTTTTTCTATGGGTTGACCAATAACCACTATGTTTTGAAGACATTACAGAAGTGGCAGAACACTCTGACAATGTCTAGATCCAAAACAAACAGGTAAAAAGATCTAAGATACAGTAGGGTATCTCAATCTTCTTATGACAAAGGGCACACACATACATACAGTCAGTAATGAGGGAACTGGAAAAGGCAACTCAATTTCAGGCTAAGATCCTAGGATCTCTCAAATTATTGCCACAGGCAGGAATTTACTAGTAGAAGGAAAGAATAGAGCCTTCGGAGATTTTAGCTCCTCATTAGCACATTGTTCCTATGTCAAATAACCAACCTCCACACTCCCTTCCCTCATAAATTCAGATATTTTTTTCTCCCCAGTTCTTACTTCCACACCCAATTTATTAGTAGTGTATTTATGTAATGTTATGCATGCTACAACATTACCCAAGAGATTTTTATGCTGGTTGTAATTACAGATTGTGTGTGCTACGCAGATTAGTGGAAATTATATGAAAGTGTCCTTTATAGCCCTTTGCACTAAGTGAAGTTATCTACTCTTCCAGAAAACTCTTCAGCATGATTACTACGGGACCACATACACAAGATTTTACATTTTACTACTTCTCCTCTACCTCACGCCCCTCCTCCCCCCACATAAAAAAAATACAGTAAAACAATAACACAAAGGCTCTAGGAGGTCAAAATTTGGTGTCACCGGGGAAAGTTGCTCTTACAAGTATCTGGGAAATTAGAAAGACTGATCTCTGTAATACAGCTAAGTTTTCAGACATTTTCTTCTTAATTTCATGTTCAGAAAGCAATTCCTCAGACACAGCTGCAGCACTGCCTGACTTAAAGATGTGTGAATGCAATATGCAGGACTCCCCAGAGTAATCTTTATTACAGGGGCAGGGTTTCAGAAGAGTTAGAGATGTCTCTAAAATTTAAATTCTCTTGACTTTCTCATGCTGCTAAAGCTATTGAAGCTTTACAAGTCCTGGATGCTTCCCATGCCCCTCTCAGTCATCAAATGAGAAATAATACAGTCAGAGAGGTTGCAAAATGACACTGCCTGAATGTCTGGCAAAGTACCCTCAGCCCCTGCAGGAC
>PPHD01020784.1:0-13509 GCA_002909625.1 Bambusicola thoracicus | reverse complement strand
AGTATATGAAAAATGTATGCATGTTTTTCATGTCAACTCAAATTCCTTAAATAATAAAACATATTTTAACTATGTTTTCACATAATTTTAATAATTATATATTAGAGACTACTTAGATACATTTAATTAAAAATTTAATACAAGATTCTATTGAATAAAAAGCTGTTTTGACATTAATGTTGCATCAAGCAATACGTACAGATACATTTGTATTCTTGATTATATTATAAACATTATCTACAGACCTTACGTGATGCACATCTTTGCAAAACAGATGTTTAAATTAACACTCCAGAGGGAACCACAAATATTTCCAGGCTGAACCATCAGAGAAGATGAGAAAAAAGAACAAGCCTTGTGGCTCATCGGTGGCAATGCTATATGAATGGCAAATCCATCTGGTAGAATACAAACATCTTCAGTAGTTTAACTAAATACTGTGTATTACTGTGTATTTATTAAGCACTAGAGAGAATCTTGGTTAGAGATGATTTTTAAAAGACTGATAGACATTATCAAAGAATGTTATCGTGAGGCACTGGAACAGGTTGCCCAGTGCTGTGGTTGATGTCCCATCCCTGGAGACTTTCAGGGCAAGGCTGAATCAGGCCCTGAGCAACCTGATCCTGTTGTGCAGAGTTGCACTAGATGGTCTTCAGTGATTCCTTCCAACTCTAAGGATTCTATGATTCTATGCTGCAATTCTGTGATGAATAATCAATAATTACTCTCTGGACACACAGAAAGAAAGAACAGGCATTGCAGTCTGGGCAGCATTTAAAAACAACTTTCTATCAAAGTCAAATGTGATATCCAGCACAACTAGAATAAGTATATCCACAGTGTTTACAGAATTACAAGAGGAAGTTCTCAGAATATTCTGTCAGTGGTTTGGGAAGTTCGAAATTCCAAAAGATAAGTAATAAAATACAAGGAAAAAAGCTTTGTAGCTACCTATTGCTAATTTTATTATCTTTGATATTATATTTGTTTATGTTGTTTGGATCTTTGAAGCCATAATGCACCGAGGCTGACACGCAAATATGTAAAATTATCATTCACTTGCTAATGTTTCTCCAGTGAAAACCAGCTGACTGCAACAAATACTGGAGTATCAAATATATTGGAGATACTCTGAATAACTCTCACATATGTAACTTATATCCTGCTAATATTTCTTGGATATATTTTCTTCATCAAGAATTTGCATCTGTTTACTTGCTCATTAGGCAGATGCTTCCTCCAGGGACATAAAGAGAGGCATCCGGTCAAGAGAAGGAGTGCAGAAAAATTCCAAGGAACAGCAGTGAAAACAGCAAAAAAACTAGCAACAGTTCAGAAAGGAAGTAAAGAACAGGGCTGTGTCTTGCCAAAGAAAATTGACAGAACTGCTGAAAGGAAAGGTTGTGTGCTGGTCCCTGTGCACTTAAGAATTTTGAAAGAGAAAGTTGGGGCAAATGGAACACCATCTTGATCTGTAATACAGAAGATAGACAATGTGTTGGCTAGACCAGGAACACCTGGTTATTGCCTGTGACACTACAGATTTCTGCTCGTCTCTCACAAATGAACATAGAACAGAGTACAACTCTATCCATGTACTTATTTAAACTGCACAGCAAATGTCAGACACACTTTGAACCACTAAGGATGCTCTGCCTATAATATAGGACACTATATTTATTTATATGCCTATAATACAGCCCACTGCAGGGGGGGTTGAAACTAGATGATCTTTGAGGTCCTGTCCAACCCAGGCCATTCTGTGACTCTATAAGAAACCCTTCAGAAGAAGGAGCAATGGTATACGTACTCTTTTACGCATGGAAATGAAAAATCTGGGGTTGTTGTTGTTGTTGCTTTTAGTTCTAATACTGAATTTCTTCATATACTTTTGCGAATACAAAACCTTCTCAGAAGATTCACTCAGTATCTGCAAATTTAAGCAGCTAAACTGGAAAAAGTACTGTAGGAATCTGCAACCTCTAAGTAAGCCGGGATCACACACGCTTCATTTGAAAGGCAACACTGATAATTTAGCAGGACATTTCTGTAAGAATGGATTAAATTATGCACTTGGCATACATACAGTAACGACAGGAAAATATTTTTCATCTAACTGATCCAACTCTGGAAAAGTTTTGGCAGTCAGAGCAAACTTGCAAAACAAATTATAAATGAAGCCTATCCTCGCTTAGACTGTCTCCTGATTCTGGCTTACCTAGTAAGCACACCACTCTCTCCCCTTCTTTATGTGCATGTTTGAAGTAAATTATGGGAACAAAAGATTCTCAGAATGGCCTGGTTAGGCCTTCAGTCCAGGTTCACTCTCACTGCAATTTGAGTCTTCGGAAGTCTTACATAGGTTGTTAAGAAACATTTTCAGCAGGAAGTAAAATTTATGGCCCTCGTGGTACTTAACATTTATCCTCCCTACAACAAATCCTTTCTTCTCAAAGCATGCTTTCAGCTCTGTCTCATCTTTTAAGTATTTTGCCTACAACAAAATTAGAACACTTTATCCTTTAAAGTGTATGATTGTGGTCATTTTTTCAGGGGAAAAAAAAAGTTGGGGGGATGGAGAAAATGTTAATGTACACTAATTTTGAAAACTTACCTGCACAAGGTTTTATTTATGCTAAAATCTCTACAAATTCCCTTACACATAACTCAGCTATATATTTAGCAGTTTAAGCCTCTCTTATTTTCTTAAGTTCTGGCTGTCAGCTTTAACCACACGGCCCTACTACCTGCAAGAAGTTTTCATGGGAGTTTCAGTGAACTGTTCTCGTAGATACCACTCAACATACAAAGCATTAAAGAAAACTGCTGCAGTGCCTCACTTTGTTCATCCACCCTTCGTAAAAAAACAAAACTTTTAATGGCAAGTTTTCTTGGAGCACTTAAATCCTTAAATCACATCCTTTTCTTTCCAAATTGTACCTAAATTAATTCAGTGAGTACTTGACTTACAACTTCACTTACAGTTCTCATTTCAACATCATGGCACGGTTTTCCTCTGTGGGCTTTCTACTGCATGGTTTTCCTCTGTGGGCTTTCCATGCTAAATAAGTGCTTTTCTACAAGAGACCTACTGGGCATGAGTCAACTGAATATTTATGAAATATGGGTTTATTATGCAGTGAAACAAGATAATCTAGCTTGTCTGAAAGCCAAGACACTTTACTTCCAGATTCTTAAGAGAAATAGGAAGAATTAAATAGAATACTATTAATTCCTTTGAATGTCATTAGAATTTTTGAAGAAACAGAGTAAAAGAATCCTCTGGAAAAAAAATGCAATATCACTTAAATGTTACCTAAAGAGCATTTTGTTCTATTGTCCTATGCATATGCCTCAGATACATTCATACTCATGCATTCATGCTGCTTTAGAAAAGCATCTGCTTAATTACGTTTGTGCAAGCAACAAAGGCTACAGCAACAGGAAGAGAGCAAAAATTTCAATTTACATGAAACATAGAAGACATCAAATCTAAGTTAGTCCTATCTTGCACATTGTTGTTCGATCGCCATATATCCTTAAGATTTCAAAAAGTTGAGAATAACCTTAAAAATAATTTTAATAGATCTTCATCACTGAAAGTCTACCAGAAGTAGTTTTTCCTCATGCAACACCTATCAAAAAAATAGTTTTCACTTCAAATTTTCAAATTAAACAAACATGCACATCATTCAGTTATGTACCTTACTAAGTTTTTCCATTTCTTCATAGTATCCTGCTGCCTTTTTCTGCTCTTTGGTCACCTCTGAAACAAGCCTCATGATAGTTTCTCTACTAGCCTTGGATTCCATTTCATGGCCATTGATATCTTCTTGAAGAGCAGCAACCTGAGCTTTTAGTGCCAGATTTTCTTTAGATATTTCACAAGCCTAGAGAGAGAATTCAAAAATTGGTAACTCTGTTAAAGCATTTAACAATGATGTTTATTCATCACACTATACAGCTCCTAATTATCCTAGTACAGACATGGTGTTTCCAAGGCTCCTGTGTCAGATTTATAATTGTGCTGTTCTACTATTTCTTTGTAAAAGAGCAGAAAAACAATTGAGACCTGTATTTCCACCAGAAACCCACATCTTAGTGTAATGTGGTTTAGCTTTACTGCTGCATCATCTGTATGAACTAATAAAAGGTGGAGAGCTACTGACACAAGTGTCTGCACTTGACGTGGAGCAGGTCAGAAAATGAAAACAGATCATATAACCATCTTCATGTGAAAAGCAGGCTGTTCTGGTTTGGCTTATTAAGATTTATGCCTCTCATTTGGAATAGGAAACTGAGCTGTATTTTAGGCTTGAAACATTTTAGGCAAAGGGAGATTTGAGTTAGCAACAGCTATTTCTTGAGCATATTCTAGGGCAGGGCCAAATACCTGCTGGGCTGCAATGCTGAACAACGGGCACCTTGGAGAAAAGAGTAGTTCCAGTAAGATTCTGAGGCTATTTTGGTATATTATGCCTTTTCCAAGAAGCAGAGTAGATGAGTGTGGGCACTTCAGTGAGTGCATACAAAAAAAAAAACCCATACCTTGACTGGTAGCTAAGTTTTCCTAATGCACTGCAAAATAGATTTCTCAACTAGATCTATTAGTACATTGTCAGGGGGGGAAAAAAAAACAGTCAATATATACTTAAAAATTTCTGGCTATTTGATTAATTTCAAGAGTGTAAGAGATATAACTTAATACAAATATCTTTGCCTCTGGTGACAACTACACCAGTTTTGTTACACTGTTACAATCACAGTACCTTGTAATATTACAAGGGCAAGGATTACAGTAAATCATTGTGACACATATTTAGATAGTCTTAATTCATTAAGTGATCCTTCTAGCCAGAACACTTGCAGTATGGATCTAATGAAAGAGAAATTCTCAAAATACTTAGCATACTCCCAAATGAAGAAAAACAGGGAGAGAGAAGACTAGACAGAACATGGGAAAAATTAATAAAACTAAGACAAATTGCCCTTCAACAGCATCTAGAAAAGTTGAAAGGGTGCATAAATAATTTTCATAAATGGAAACTCTGTTTTCAGAGCTTCAGCAATATGTTCAAAAGAAATAACAGTTTTATGCTCACATTTCAAAACACCATATAGTTATTTACACCATGAAGGGGTACAACTGAGGTTGTCTAAGCAAGTACCATTACAGATGTTCCTAATTAAAGGTATGACGGCTTGAGATTAGTGTTAAAAATAAGCAGTAGAATTTACATGTTACCTAGTGATTTCCATTGTTAATGTTTTCACAAGAGCTTTCAACCATATATTTAATCATGGTTCTACTTAGGAACTATGGGCTGATAAAATATTTTACAGATAAGACCAAACTGAGTTCACTGAAGTCAGTCAGTGTTCAGCACCTTTGAAAATCAGGCCAATACGAAAAGCTTTTCTTAAGTGACAGCACATTAACACAAAAATTCCCATCTTCGTCACCTGCTTTATTTTTTTGATAACCAAATATTCCTCTATTAGTTCTCTGTGATGGATGAATTCTCTTTCTTTGTCAAGACATTTTTTAAATTAGGCTAAATTTAGTTACTCCTGTGTATATTCCTAAAACACAGTAAAAGGTTTTAATAAATCTCGTCCATACGTATGACAAAAACCTCTTGCCTACACATAATCACCTTTGACATTAAATGTTCCTCTGGTTTCTCTTTTCCTTTGATGTCTGTGTCCAAGAATTCAGAAAGCTGTGTGAGGAGCTCTTCATACTTTCTGCTCATCTTATAACATTCTGTCTTGCTTTCTTCACATTCACTCAAATATCTACTAATCAAAAGAAAAAAAAAATCAGGATAAATGTTCTCCAAAACAGAATTCTAGGTAAACGTATCCCAAGATGATTTCTGGCTTCTGTACAAAGGAAAATTAACTCTGAAAGTTACATGTTATGTAATTCGCTCTCTATATTAATAGAGATAACTTTAGTTAGTTGCCTTATGTGTGAACACTTCCTACCACTGTCTTTGGTTAGCACTTTAAAGCATCTTCTACAACTGCATTCTCAGTACAGAATTTCATAAGACACATGAACCAGGTAGTACCAAAGAACAGAGCCCTCACAATATTAGAAATGGAGGTTGCATGTAGAAGCTTAGAAAAAATGAGGGGAAGAGATCACTCAAATTATAGTAAAAATATGCTAAAAGCACTTCACATACACCTCTAATGAAACTGACTGTGCTGTTCAAAAAAACAGGGGAAGCACAGGACATGCAGAGCACTTCTGAGGGGAAGCTCACTGACAAAAGCAGAGACTGCCTTGCTGTACACAGAGAATTCTGCAGTGTAATATTGCCCACAAGTACAGGGCAAATAGCAAGTAAAGAGGGGGGAAAAATGCAGGCTGGATACAGGCTAGAGATCCATTAAAGAAAGAAAATATAAAGGGATTGCCACAAAACTATACTAAAAAGGCAGTTATTTGTAATCAATTTCATTGCTTTCAAAAGATGCCTACCATTTGGACAGACAACCCACATGAAATGCCTATCTGTCTTACTGCTAAAGGTAGCAACATCAACAGCAGGTACCCATTTCTAAGTGTTCCCTGCAAGAAGAAACAGCCAACAGAGTGGTATAAATTTGTTTATACTCTTCCCGTTGCCAGAGATGAGGACCAGCTTGGAAAACATGCATTGCCATAGACAGCACAGACAGCAAACGTGTAGATCTACATCTTGCTCATGATGCTGTTAGCACTGAGCATTACTCCTGTAAAACTAGAAAGACAATAACTAACATAAGTAATCCCCAAAAAAAGCTCAGAATGACAATTTATGTAGTCCGAATATCAACTCCTGTACCACTCTTATTAGAAGGAAGAACAGTTTATACACCTGGGACATCAGTCTCAGTATACCTGCCAAAAGATCCTGCAGGAAAGAGCTGCTATCAAGCTGCTCACAGCACTTGCTAATCCCTATAGTATGGCGTGATCTCTGAATGCAACACAGAAACAACACTGACAACTTTCAGTTCAGATTCGCTCTCCAATTACACCCAAGAGAGAGATAATCAGTGTTAAAAATACACTCACAGCAAGAGACAAATTAGCAAGTTTCCAGATGAGAAACAAGGTACTTTCTACAGCAAGATCTTCACAAAGACTGGAATAAAGCGAAATATGATATATCACCAAAACAGCTGACTAAAGCAACTGTTTCACGGAACCTGTTAAACACCTGTCTGTGAGAGCACTGCACTAAGTGCTCAAGGTGGACATGTCAGCCATTTCTGGGCTCATCCTCCAACAATTCTGATTTCTTCCTCCCTAGAAAGGAACAGACACAAAGTATCACTCCATAATCAAAAAGCAGTATGAGACACCTAAAGAAAATGCATGGTAGATGCAAACATACGTTAACTGGCTATAGATAGCTGTAAAACTTTGAATTGGAGCCTTAAGAGGGAAATCAGCTGTCAACATCTCTCGAAAAAATCTGCACCAGCTGAGGTGACTCAGTTTCATAGCTGCTATGACAGAGCTATTGCTGCAACACAGAACCTACCACCTCACTGCAGTGATAGCCACTGTTTGATCTCCATAAATGTTCCATCAGTATTGATGAATGTCAATGGGTGCCATTTTTTCCACATAGAGTAACTCAGTGACACGCCTTTGTTTCGTACGCGCTTCCATGTCAGACACCTTTCTGTCAGACTGCCCCTCTGCTGCCATCTATCACACAGCAACAAAATGTAACAGAATATTGTCAGGAAGGTTCAACCTCTGCAGCTATACCACCAACATCCTACCTCTAAATTCGTGAGCCAATGTAATAAAATAGGAGGCATTACTTTAAGAGCAGAACTCATACTAGAATATTGTACTAGGCTGACTACCAACCATGCAAACTCTTCTATGGCTTCATAAATCAAAGTACATCATCATCAAAACTATGACTGCTTCTAAAAATAAGCAATCAGAAGTACAAAGCACATACTTGACAACTCTACAAATAACCTAATTATCTTCAGTACAGTCTCAAAGGTGACAGCACCTAGAAAATAGACATTCAGGTAAAAAAAAAAGAAAGAACACAGCTTTTTCACAGTTTTGTTAGCTCTTCAGAACTAATGAGCATAGAGAAGGGGAGGGGAAAGAAAAAAGCTCTTCACAGTTCACTCTAAAAATACCTTGGCAATAAACCTGTTGAGTAGAAAAGTACCATTTTTAATAGGGAGTATGTACATCTTGGAAGCTGATGACAGAATTCATTAATCACAACTCTATCACAAAGGTATAGAATACAAATGTGTATTTCATGTCTACAGGCTTGCTTTTCCCTTTTATCTTTGGTTTCCAATTAAAATCTTGAACATCTAATTATGAACAGCTACGTATTAACCAAGGTGGTCAGAATAAGTAAGTACAGTTCACTAAGTCAGTATATTGACTGGTATTAAGTGGCACCTGTAACCATCAGTAAAGGATGAGAAAAAGTTTTGAAAGTAGATTCACAACCAGTTCAATCCAACACGTTTGTTCCTTCTGGAAGAGCAGACTCACCCCCCTCTTGACCCTTCCCTTTTGCCAGCAGTCTGGTAGTAGAACAAGTTATGCAGCTAACTAGACCTGGGATTGGTACAGCTTCATGTTTATTTTTCCTCAGACCCTGGGGACAACCATGCAGCTACACAAATGGAAGTGCTGGCAGAAGTGACATGGGCAAAAGAGAGCAGATGGCCAGATGACAGGACCACACTGGGAGAGACAGAACAGGTTTATGCTACACAAAACTGACGCTATCACTGTAACAACAGGTTAATTCTGACACATTTTGACAGATTTCTCCTAGTGAGGCAAACAAGAAAAAGAAAACAGCTCTTTAAAGAATCATAACAATCATATTCTTAGAGATTGTGTTTTTTTCTAAACTGCTAGAATGTGCTTTTTGGCTTTACTATCTCCATGTTTATATTGGAATCATATCTGAAGTCTTTGTCAACCAACACCAGTACTCTTCAGGAAGGTCTTTTGTCAATCCAGCTGGTAATAGACAACTGTACAGCACTGGATTTCTCTAGATACTAAAATAACTTAGTTAACTACTTCTAACTCATTAAGCCTAGAAGAACTGTGCAAAATACTGATTTGGGAAACATAGACATCTGATTAACTCTGTTCTAGCTCTTAATGCAATGTCCAGAAAGCAGGAAGAAAGTCAGACAAAGAAAGATAGCCTTATTAAAAGTTGAAGAAACATTAACATATTCCCTTTAAGGTATATACACCTAAATAGATATAGCATACCCTGTTATGTTATAGGTAAGAGTATACCATAATTTCATTACACTGTTCCTCACAGACAGCTTTATACAAAGGAAGAAATTCACTTGACAGCATTCCAGTTCCAGCTGTGACACAGATGAGGGGAAAGAGACCAGAGCAGTGCAGCAGCACCACCACTCATCACTATGTGGCCCATGCATCTGACAGGTAACATCTGCAAAAGGCACCACATGATGAGGATAGGCCAGAGCACTAGGCTGTAGTTGCAGGTGCTGTTCATCACAGCTGTGCTATGAAAGGCATAGACTGCCTTTCTTCCTCAGTGCCACACTTGGAAACACCTGAATGAGGAAACTATACCTATCATTTCTGCTGAATCCAAACACTCCTCCACACTCACTTTTTGTAAATACTGTGGTTTAACCAAACGGACTCATCTGATCATTTCTTCTCTGTAGGACACTACTCTTGAAGTCCCATTTCAGATCTAACAACTCAAACCAAGATACAAATTTCAATGCCTTCCATCACACTCAAGTACAATCGCTTTGCAAAGCAACACAACAGAATTCAGATTTGCAATTACGTCTGCCCACCACCTTATTTTCTGTTGACCATTGCAGCTTTTTGTCATCAAAAATTCTTATCTCACATTAATCTTACTGAAGTCTGCTGTTTTGTTCACGAAGTTTCTCCTTCAGCTCCCAGTTTTCTTTCAGTGCTGCTTGAGCTGTCAGCTCAGCCTGTTTTTTAGAAGCCACAAGCACACTCAACTCCTCTTCTGTCTCCCAAACTCGGGTTTGCAAAGACAAGAGGAGAGATGCCTGTCTAGCATTGTTTTCCTTGTAGTTTTCGGCTTCAGACTTCAGCTCTTTAAAAGATGTTTCTTTTGAGATCATTCTGGACCTGAGTTCAAGAAGCTATAAACAGAAAACAAGAGAACTCATTAAAAGGAAGAATAATTTTGTACAGGCTGTAAATACAAACACAAAAATTTCAATAACGTGACAGGAAAAAAAAACTTTTGGAATGAAAGATTCAGTCCTGTGAGAAAAGATTCTACCACTGTGAGACTAAGTGGAAGGAGGTAACTTTATTTTCATATCACTAGAAAATACAACAGAAATAAAAAGTTGCTGTTGTGTCGTATCATACTATTTCTCACATTAATCTCTGCCTGTAAGATAAATCTGTTAACAAAATCAGAATTTAGAAACCTGCAGAACCTTCACCCATCCTCACCTACGCATATGCAATACAGTGCAGTAATTAATACCACCATTCCCTCTTGTTTGCCTGCCTCCTCCCTGCTCCCAGCTCTGGTGCACAATTCCACAATCTACAGCTGCAGAGAGCTGCAGTAATACTATCCTCTTTTATGAGGGTGGGTGACTATTGATGACTTGCTGTATACCCAAATGCAAACATAATTTTTAGAGCTGTGCTCTAAGACAACCTCTTCTCAGCTTAAGCAAATAGTTATTTTTTGGTTAGATAATTCAATGAAATGTAACTAGACTTGCACAGAAACAGCAAGACAGCCTTTTAAGGAGGAAGAGAGAGATCGCAGCTAAATGTCAAGAACCTGTTTCAGAGAAACCACATTAAATGCTCTTTCTGACATACCAGTTAAAATGTGTGGCAAAAAAAAAAATTAAGGCAGTGACTAGTTAAGACTTTTAGCTGCAGTACAGGAGGTAAAAAACAATTCATAGCTGTCCCAGAAGCTTCCAGTGCGAGCAAAACCAAGATACTCAGAGTAAAATTCCAACCGGTAAGGCAGCTGAACAGTTACTGCCTTTGGAGCTGGCATAAGCCAGTACCAATTTTGAGAAGAACAGCTTTGTCCCTTCCCCATCTCATTGGCTTCACGTTGAAAATTCACCCTTTTCTTCGCACTTTCAGGGACACTCACATGGCAATGAGGTGAAATATATCAGGAAACTGATGCAACTGAAAAACAACCCAGAAGAAAAGGCTTCATCTTTCTTCTGGATCAGCTCCCCAAACCAGTGCACCATAACACAACACAGACATTTGTGCTAAAGCAAGGGATGGGGCAGTGTGGGAAAGAAAATGAGCAGCTGAAGGAACAATAAGATTGCTTTATTTGGCAGCTGGACCAAGTTATGGTAGCTTAAAATTTCTCTCTAGTTCAACTCCTCGTTTGCAAAATGTCATATTTTTCACTTCTTTGTCTCCGTGGTCAGTTCCAATAGCAGGAAAAAGAAAAAAAAAGAAAAAACCCAACAAGAATAATACCATATCATGAATTTTAAGAGCATTCAGCATAACTGGGCTGTGACCTCAGCTGGGTCATGAAGGTCTTAAACAAGAGTATGAACAGCTGCTTTCTTGCCTATTCTTTTGCCTTGCAAGAACAGAGCTGAAGGAGTCTATAAATCAGTCAGTCATGCTGGCAATAAAGTCATTCAAGATTTCCAGTAAAAAATTCTTTCTATGAGACCATGAAATCCTGTATGAGTTCTCAAATATGAAATGATCCGGGATAACTGTAGAGGATCTCTGGAGTAATTTCAGGATCAACTGGTCAAATTCAAGCTCAGCTGATGGACATCACCTCTGTAGTTCTAACTGGACACTTTATTAATAATTTATTCTTGTATACTATTTCACGCTCTTGCTTTTTCCTGTACTCAGCTAACTATGGTAAAATATATTTTATTTCATTTATACTCTTTTCTAAGGTTCAGGTGCTACAAAAATTTTGTAATAAAGAGTTTTTGTACTTTCTGTAAACTATCTATTCTCTGCAAAAATATATTACAGAAAATCTTCAGATAGGAAGAAGCATTTGGAGGTAGTTTTAAGTATACCTCTGAATGGGCACAGTCATACTTCACTGATAGTGCTGCTAGTTCACTCTGAGCAGTCTCCGCTGCAGCTCGATAGTGGTTGATCTGCTCTCTGGTGACGGGAATATCCGAAAGGAAGTTATCACAAGACTCCTGAGAAGACAGCATGTAATCACATCCCATAAACATCGCATTTTTTAAGCATTTTCGCTTCAGTATTTTCTAAACAGTATAGAGTATATCAGTAGAGCCACTCACATGGTTGTTACACGATTAATATTTAAATTCAAACAAAAGTACCCTTGGTCAGAGAAAGGACTTTCTGTTATTTACACGAGCCAACTACACTCTAAAGATCCCTCTACTACAAATCACTCCCATTCCTCCTTTGATCCATGTCAGCTTTTACCCAGAACACTGTTTGACAAGAGAGTCCTCAAGTGCCTTAGGCAAAGAGCCACTTTGGTTTTCAGACTGCAGTTACCCTGCATGCTCTCTAAATTTTATGTTGGAAAAAATGCTGACAAAAAGCAAAGACTATCAGTTCTCACCTCAGGATTTTGCACCTTTCAATCATATCTCACCTCTGTTGCTTCCCTACCAGGTTGACAAACCCATTTTTCAAAGTTACTTTTTGGCTTGCCCAGTTGTGCTCTTCTTTTCCACCAAGGCTAAAGGTCCTTTTGGACTCCAAGTTTGGAAATAACTTCAGGTTTCTGAACAGTGTTGGTGTTTTTTCCCTAGCAATCACCATTACCATACTGACTTCTCTTCATCCATTCTTAAATCCTTCTAACAGATGGCAAGCACTGGCTTTGTGCTCCCAACACAATCTCATTCACACCACTTGCAAGACTACAATTCTTTTACCTGTGCTTTTTAGATTCTCCTTGCTACACTTTCTCATTTTTGTGCGGTTCTTCTAAAGCAGAGCACAAACATGGTGGATTTCTCGGCCTTTGTTATTTGAATGTTTCAAGGTGTAATTTAGACCTGAGGTCTTGATAAGAGTTTAATTAGACATAACATTTTTTTCCCCCCTGAATTGATAGTGACTACAAACGATGTAATTTAACATTTTGAGAACAGGAGTCTATTAGGTGATGCTGGGAGCACACGTGTTAGAAGACAGAACAAGAGGTTTTTATTCCATCAGATCCCACGCTAGACAAAACCGCGATCCTAATGCTTTCAGGTATGCATTCTAAAATGCGAATCTGCTCCTTCAGTGATGAACGCCAATGAGCAACGGAAAAAAACCATGAGGGATATGATTAAGAACACAACCAAATGCTGTATTAAAGGGCAGGTGAAGCAGAGAAAAGCTAGACAGATCTGATTTAGCAGGTGTCTCCAAAACCTCTGTTAATTTAATCAGCACACAGAGGCACATACATGCATGCATATATACCTTAAAAAAAA
>PPHD01020783.1:0-13509 GCA_002909625.1 Bambusicola thoracicus | reverse complement strand
CAGATGACCCACGTCCTTATATCTGCTCCCCTGAGCAGGAATGATAACAATACCCAAAAAGGCTCTTGGTCACTCGAAGAGGCTCTTGGGGAACGTAGTTCTCTTCAGGTACCCGGAACTAAAGCATTAGCTCCCAGTACACTGCATGATGTTGTGACGTGGAATACTGATAACCAAAAATCATAAAACCATGACAGATGTTTTGAGATTGTATTTACTTCTGTTCTGTTTAGAAGAAGGTTGCATATCCACCACACAGACAGCAGTAAGTTGCTGTGTGATCAGTTCCTCAAAAGGGACATATATCTGGCAGTTTTTTTGGCTATACTGCATAGTAACCATAGATACACTTCAGTTTTTAAATACTTCCTATACTCTTTTCATCTAAGAAGTGATGATTTTACAACCATGTAAAGCTGAATAATTGTGATTTGTACTTTTAAAGTGAAATTCATTGTTTTTCTCATTTTTTCCTTTCATTTTTTAAACTGAAATTTTTCAACATGAAATTCCTTCACATACAACTGTTGAAATGTTGTGTACCAAAGCCACATATGAAAAGGACTGACTGAGAATAATAAGCTCTCTTAGAATAATGCTTAGATCAAATAGCTTTGGTTGCAAATCATTATTTTTGTATGCCAACATATATTTACCAAAGAGAATGGTGATAGCAGATGCTTTTACTTTTTCTGTGAGCTTGACAAAAGCTTGTAATAAAAGCTTGTTAAAAGCATTCTAAAACCTGACTCAGATATACCAAGAAACCAAAGTATTTGCTGTAAGCAAAAAGAATAGTATTTTCTTAGCACTTCTGAGAATTATGTTATTAATTTGTCCATAGAAGTGTCTAGACAAGGGTTTATTAGAATGCAGAAACTTTCTGTGTTGTGATTCTAGGAGTATTGTATTTCTTGGAATAGGGAAAATAAACAAATGAAATGGTATTTTTCTAAATAAATACAGTAAGTTTTACATTTATCGTATTATATTAATGCTATGATTTATGACTAATCTGAGAACTAACGACTTAACTTCTTAGACTGCACTGAATATTTTTACTGATCTAGGTTTTTTGTGTTTGATTTGCCTTATCAGAAATGGCTAAAACAAGCAATGCACCTTTCCCATTCTCATCAACTTGACTGTCAGTCATACTTAAATTAATAAACAAAAATAAAATGATGTTGCCTAGTTAAACTCCAATGCACTTATATAGCACAGTTTCTGAAACTGGACAGACATTTATTTGCTCTCTTACATAAATTTTCATTAGTTAATTGGATCAAGTAAGTCTGTATCAAGTCAAGAAAGAGTTCATGTTTGACAGATGACATTCACTGTTAGAAAACGTCTTTTCTTTCCCAAATTTTCCGAGGCTTCCTTTCCTTAATTATGAAATAAATGTTTAATCGATTGCTAAAAATGCAGTTCACAGTTATTAAAATCAACATTTTATCTTACTAAAAACTAGAATTTCCTTCTTTGGTAACCTTGAGAGAAGTTCTCATTTCACAGTTCAGTACTTTTGATATAAACATTTGTTAGTTAATACTTACGATAGTTCTTTTCTTAGTGTCATATTACACTTTTTCAGATTTTCACCCACACCTTCAAGCCTACTGAATACACAGAATTTTTAATGGGATTTGTTGTAACATCTGAATAGTGTCAAAACACTTCATAATGGTATTTTTATTTTGACTATTATATATTGTATTCTAAATGATAGCACTGAAGTGAAACTTTTTCATCTTATCTATACAGAATATTTTGACCTTCTCAAACAAAAAATGTTTTGACAGATGAAAATGTAATACTTTAATTATTTTTTGTTTCACAATAATACAGACATTTGATAGGATGTAAAAATGAGTATTTTCATCCAGCTCCACTAAGACCTTGGCTTAATATTTAATTACTATGCCTTCCTGAGTAATATTTTAATAAACTCCTTGACATTTTTGATCCATGCTAATGAGTTGCTTAGTAGAAAACTCATAAATCTCTTTCTTACATTACTATCATTCTCCCTTGCCTACCTTTGTAATTTCAATCATTACAGAGAAAAGTTGTTGTTTATGTTTTACAGAAAATCTCTACTGTAGACATTTCATTAGGAAAAAAATGCACACTAACATCACTGTCTCTGAACTCTTCGAATGATAGTTCATGCTTTTTTATAACTGTAATTCTTCATGTATTTGTCCTCCATGAAGTGTTTATTATATTCCACATAAATAGTGTCCTCAAACAACGAATTCTCTGTATTCTGTGAAGCTTTGGCTGTTTATCAGCATTTTTCTCTTTTAATATATTTTTTAGTATTTTAGTATTACCTCGGGGCTAAATCCAGTGAGTTTTCTAAACTCACTCTCAAATTCAAGCAGGTTGATTTTTTTGGCCCTCTTCCTTCTTACATGTATCATACTTAGCTTTTCACTACACTATGTCTCAGGAGTAAATCAGAGTAATTAGCTTCTGTCCTCTTTGGCTAATTGCTGCATCAATCTTTCAAATTTATGTGACAAAGAAAAAAAAAAAAAGATGTAAAAAATTGTAGAATTTTCTTTTAAAGGAAAATTCAAGAGGTTGTTTTTCACCTTTCAATCTCACTCAGATTCTGAATATATCTAATATTTATTGCTGTGAATGATATATTAAATGTCCTTGTAGTTGTTGCTAAAAGCAAGCATTATGTTCGGTAAAAATCTAAGAAAACACTGTTCTCTAAGTTTACTCCTTATTAGAGGAATTCTATTTTGAATTTTTAATTAGTAACTGCTACCTATACAAATAAAAGCAATAAATTTAAACCTCCACAACATACAACTTTCTGGTATTTTTCTTTAATGCTTTGTATTCTGTACAGTTGCTTTACACCAGTGTGACAATTTCTAAGTGTCAGCAGGTATTTCCTGTTAATAGTGCAGCCACTTAAAATGCAGTGTACTGTGTAAGGAGGCAGACCTGGAAGATGTTGGGAACACATTAGAACTGTGGGAATTGTCCTCTGAGGATATCTGTTAGCAAAACACAGCCATGTGTTGACTGTTCTATCTTGCATTAAAAGCCTTCACATGAGAACAGTCACAAAAAAAAAAAAAAAAAAAAAAAAAAAAAAAAGCAGGGGATGTAGGTTAAAATCTGTTTGCAATGGAATTTCATAGTTATATCTCCTTTCTTGGAGAGTTCACAAATAGCAGGTTAAAATACTTGCAGAGATATAGGCAGTATTAACTGTTTCTTCTTCAAGATCCCTCACCTTGCCTAGGATAAAAGCAAAACAAAGAGCACACAAAACCAACCAATCAAACAAAGAACTGTAACTTGGTTAGAGGGAGAAAGAAAGACAAGTATGAACTTCAGGTGGAAACTACAGCTGGAAAAAAAAGGAAAGGTAGGTTCTCATTGCTGCTGCTGATGTCACTGTTCTGTATAAAGTGGAACAGTAGAAAAACAAAGAACATCAGTCCATAACACCTCCCGGTCTGTAGTCTGCAGTACTTTCAACGGAGTGATATGGCGTTCACACAGTGGAGTTCACACATTATGTGATGCATGATCTTCTGTTAGTCTGGATGAAAGTAGAGTCTGGTTTTCTGTACTTTATTTCCCTGCAACTTAAGGTTGATTATAGGATTTGCTCATCCTTTGCAACCTAGAAGATTCTATAGTTCTAGGGTAGGCATGGAAATATCTAGCCCTGTCCCACGGTCAGACTAAGAAGTTACTAAGATAAGAAATTTCTTGACCCTGAAGAAAATGAAACCATAAATGTGTCTGGCACAACCTGATCTGGGTCTAACTATAAGAAAGTCAGAAACTTAAGAAGCTGTAGGAAAGAAATATCAGGAACTAAGTCTAAGCAAAAGCTTAGAAACAGAATACCGGTTTGTCACACTGTTGTCCTTCAAAAATAAAAATAAAAATAAAAAATCCTATTCCATATCACGACATCACATGGAAAGCTGTTTTATGCTTAAGCACAGGGCCAGGTTCACTTCCCGCGTCCTGTGCTTCTACCAGTGCCAGCTACTCTCATGTGAGTTCTGGCACTCCAAGAGGAAGATACACTGAGAAGAGATAGACTACAGTCTCCGTAAGTCTCTGGTACTCCCCACATGATTTCTAATTTCAGGTCCAGGGGATGATCTCTCTGCCCTTCCAGGAGTCCAGCAGTGAGCACATGCTGATAAGGACTTGGACTCTTTCTTTTCTCTTGTTTTTGGTTCATTTCATAATTATTCTGTGTTATCTCGTATTTCTTTTAATAAATTATAATAAATTAGTTCTCTCACCTCAACTGAGTCTATTTTTTTTTTTTTTATTTTCCTATTTCCACCCCTTCTCCTGCAGGGACAGAGGGGTGTAGCATGTTTAGCTCTTCAAACCACAACAAAACAATGACTAAGAGTGTAAGATCAATAAGCTGGAACAAATGGTGAAAAGTTTAAAAGTAAAAAAAAGGCAGTGATTATAAGGTGAAGCAAAGTATATGACTGAGATTGTTTAGAGATCCCTGGTGAGCGGCCTTACCTAACCAGCACAGCCTGGAGCAGAGCTATAAACTTGTTCTAATCAAAGCAAAGGTGTCTGACTTTACTTTTGTGGTCAGGAGACCTGGATTTTTCCCTATAACATTGGTGAGGACACAACAGAGAGAGGACAGGGAACAGAATTAATAATCTCCCTAACAGTCTTTTCAGGACCTCACAGAAAATGAAAGATCTTGAGAGGGCCAGTTTACAGGTCAGATTCTATCATAAGATGTTTAATGGAATATATATATTTTTTTGTTTTTGTTTTTGTTTTTTGTTTTGTTTTTTAGTTTTAAATATCTTCAATAAAAGTTTAAACTTAGAAAATTAAGTGAATCAATTTATGACTGTCTCAAGATCTGTGTACCATGAAGCTCAGCAGTGTTCTGACAGTTACATAAGACTAACCTGTCCAAAGGCTGTGTCCTTTCAGTGTAATAGTGTGATTTGTTTTTTTTCTCTAAAACTGTGGAAGTGGGATTTAAATACCCTGACTCATATCAAAGGACTTTAAGAAACAATTTCCCGTAGAGGTTATATGTAATTCCTTACTGTAAAACAATTTTATTTTGAGGCTGAATTCATTTATACTGGTGAGAGCGTAGAAATCTCAAGTGACCTAAAATAAAATCTACAGGTGTTCTTTAATTTGTGGTATTACAGCATTTTGTAGCAACTCAGAAATTTTTAAACTGATAAACTCTTAAACATTGCAGCCGCAGTGGAAAAGGAAAGTGGATTCCTCTGAAGTTTGCTGCCCCAGCTGCTTGTCTGTAGAAATTCTATATGACATATCACGATGCATAGACCTACGTTTAGTATGGTTCAGAGGAACATCTTTCACAACTGATGCTTAGCTCTCCTGTTTGTATTAAAGACTTCTAAGAGCTCCTTTCCTCTGTAAGTCATAACCATTATTCAATTGCAGCCTGGACCTTTTAATATATTAGTGTAATGACAGTTCTCTGAATGAATACAACTGAATCCAGCATTTAACAGTGCACACTTCACTGTATTAATCATAAAGATAATGTTTCCATGCAGTGCTGTTTTAGAAGAAGGATATTTTGTCAAAGTTTAATCACTTACCACTGAAGTCAGAGCTATAAATTGACAGCACTATTCTACTGAAACATTTATGAGATCTAAAGCACAGTCCTATTCTAATCTTCCCCTCTATCCTGAGAGCAGTCTCATGATTTTGTACTTTTGTGTTTGTGTGTGTGTGTGTGTGTGTGTGAAAGAAAGATTAGGTCTGTTATCAAAGATGTCACATTCAGAAATACTTAACATGGTTACTATTTGAATTAGTTCCCAAACAAGAAGAAATCAGATTAAGTTACTGATTGGAAAACTAACAACAATAATGTCTTATGGTCTTCCCTATGGTTTGTTTGGCGCCCTGATGTATATTCAGCTCTACCAGCTGAGTCACCAACTTCAAATTATTATATTTGTTGTGTTAGTACCATGGCATTAAAATATCTGTAAAAAAGTGAATTATGTTTATTCTAGACAAATAATCATCAGGATTATAAATTAAATTCTGCACGGAGTACTTAGTGTCAGTTCAAATTTCAGCCTGACTTTCTGACTCCAGGCTACAGAGATCAGACAGGTTTTTAAAAGTTTACTGATAATTCTACTGCTTTGTTCCACTTTTGAAGTGATCTGTTCTTCACTCCATTTGGCCATTTACCTTTGTCATTTACCTTCTCAAGGAAAAGATTTTTGACTGAGTATCTTCTGGATTACAAGATAACTATAATGTCTTAATGCCACATTTTTTCCCTCCTTTCCTCACTTCCTCACTTCCTTCACTAAATTCAGCTCAATCAAAGCTCAGAATCTAAGCCTAAATTTTCTGTAATCTGAACAAGTGAGTTCTGGGAATCATGAGACATTGAAATTCAAACCACAGTATGTATTTTATAGCCACATTAGAACAATGCCTATGTTCAAAAACACTTATATGTATAATGAGCAAACTAATCCCTGAAGCAGTTTCACTTCTGAAAAGCTGTGCCAGGTATGAATCTGGTGAATGTCTTCCAACAAAAAGCAATATTTGCATTGTGTACTATAGAATAAGACGGCACAATGAGTTCTGACTAATGGAGACCTTATTAAAGTTTACTAGTTTCTTGGCGATGAAAATACAGTATTACGGTAGTGTAACAGAGAAACGTAGCTGAGCTCCACAATGCTGTTCTCTCTCTCTCATTCTTCCTGCTCAATAGAACAAGAGGAGAAAATACAGTTAAAAAAGAAAAAGAAAATAGAAAAGTCATATATTTCAATCAGGACACAGAAATCATTCACTAATTGCTGTCATGAGCAAACCACACTCAGCATAAGGGACATGAATAAAATTTATTAATTACTGATAACACATTAGCCCTACTAGTATTTAAAACACACTAAACCTACTTTCTCCCCCCAACCACTCTCTTCTGTCTTCTCCCCTGAGTGGCACAGAGGAATGGAGGTTCCAGTCATTCTGTAACACTTCCTCTCTTCTGCTTCTTCACTTATACTTTTTACCCCTCCTCAAGTGTGAGGTCCTTTCCACGAGATGCAGTTCATCTGACCCATTGGTTCAAAATGACCCAAAACGGACTTCTCACAGGCTTCAGTTCTTCAAGAACTGCTGCCCATATTTTTAATACTGAAGAAGATACAAAAAAACTACAAGTATTTGAGTTATGGAGACATAATTTCTAATACAAATGTAAGAACTCAATCTCTTTACTATATAGAACATAAATTTATGCAGTGACTTCAGTAATACAAATGTAAAAAAGAGATACCTTGTTGTAATGTGTCTAATCAACCTCAAAGCACTCTCAAAATACAAGTGTTACCATGTAACCTACTTTGACAGTTGACGGATTGTTGGGTGGTATGTAGGAGTTAAATTGCCTAGCATACTCTTGCAAGCTCAGAATGTTTAATTCGAGAGTCTGACTGCAAAGAAACTAGAATACAGGAACACAGTCAAAATACTAGTTGTCAGAAAGGAAGAAAGAGACTGAAAGTATATTATAAATTGTTCCATGTAATTTTGGGGTCTCATTCATTTTACTTCAGATTACAGCTGTGAAAAGAGTTAGATTCTGTTCATTATCTTTATGTCCATTTTCAAAATATACTGAAAAATGTTTTAGCTTCCAATTTTCCTTAAGAGAATCTATCAATAACCTTTTTGCTTTATACTACATCAGGAATCAATAGAGTTGTTCATGAGCTAATCATATTAGTTTCTGTAATGGAGAATATTGGTGTATTTTATATATCCACTTCATTTTTTTTTTATTATTTTCTAGAAAATGTTAAAAGTGGGTGGTCAACATTTTTTCTAGAATGCTAAGAGAAGAATATACAATCTATTTTTTATAGAGTATAAAATCATTTAGAGAAATATTTATCAAGTTATTATGTAAATATTTTTAGGGTTTGCATAATAGTTTTTCAGCAATTTCACTGTAAACTTTTGTCTTTCCTGAGGCTCTGAATGTAGTTGTAAAATCATAGAATCACAGAATTATAGGGGTTGGAAGAGAACTCTAGATCTCACGGAACACAATCCCTCTGCTAAAGTGGGTTCCCTGCAGTAGGTCACACAGGTGGGCTTTCTGATGGTCTTGCATATCAACAGATAAGGAGAGTCCACAACCTCCCTGGGCAACCTACTTCACAGGTCTGTCACACTCGCTGCAAAGTTGTTCTACTGCATATTTGTGTAGAACTTCTTAGGTTCCAGTTTTTGAACATTGCTCCTTGTTCTATCACTACACATCACTGAAAAGTGTCTGGCCTCATACAATTGTCTTCCATACTTTATATATTTATAACCATTGATCAGATCCCCAGTCAGTCTTCACTTTTCAACGCTGAGCAGACCCATATCTCTCAGACTTTCCTTGCTCAGGAAATATTCTAGGCCCTTTATTATCTTTATCACCCTCTGATAGACTTTTTCTGGGAGATTCCTGTCTTTTTTGAACTGGGGAGCTCAGAACTGGACGCAGTATTCCAGATGTGATCACAAAAGCACACTGCTAACTCACGGCCAACCTATTATCTACTATGACCCCCAGGTCTGTACGTACAGAGCTTCACTCTGGTAGATAATCCCCTAATCTGTACCAGTGCATGTGATTAATTCTCCCTGGGTGCAGGTATCCACACTTGCTTTTGTTGAACCACATCAGGTTCCTCTCTGCCCAGCTCCCTAGCCTCTGCAGGTCTTTTTGAATAGCAGAGAATCACAGAATTGAAGGGTTTGGATGAGACCTCAAGAGATCATAAGAGTCCAGCCCCTCTGCAAAGCAGGTTCCCTACATCAGGTTACACTGGTAGGCATCCAAACGGGTCTTGAATATCTCCAGAGAAGGAAAATCCGCAACCTCCCTTGGGCAGCCTGTTCCAGTGTTCCATCAACCTCACTGTGAAGAAGTTCCTTTACGTATTGGTGTAGAACTTCCTATGCTCCAGTTTACAGCCATTTCCCCTTGTCCTGTCCCCACAGGTCATTGAAAAGAGTTTGGACATGTCTCTTTGACTCCCACACTTAAGGTATTTATAAACATTAATAAGATCACCTATGAGTCTTCTTTTTCAAGGCTGAGCAGACAGAGTTCACTCTGCCTTTCCTCACACAGGGAGAAGTTCCAGGCTCTTTTTCATCTTTATGGTCTTCCTCTGGATTCTCTCCAGGAGATTCCTGTCTTTTTTTGTACCAGGGAACCCAGAACTCGATACAGTACTCCAGATGAGGCCTGACCATGGCAGAGTGGAGGAGGAGAATCAGCTCCCTTGACCTGCTAGCCACTCTGTTTAATACAGGATCCCATTGGCCACCACTTCTCTACCCTCATCTACCCAGCTGGTAATGCCATCACAAAAGGCTATGAGGTTGGTTGAGCATGATTTTCCCTTGGTAAATCCATGCTGACTATTCCTCATGACCTTCTTCTCTTCCAGTTGCTTGGAGATGGCATCTAGAACAAGCTGTTCCATCACCTTTCCAGGGACAGAGATAAGATTGATTGGCCTGTAGTTTCCTGGTTCCTCTTTCTTTCTGTTTTCGAAGACTGGGGTGACACTGGCTATCCTCCAGTCTTCAGTCACCTCTCCTGTTCCCCAAGACCTGTCAAAGTTGGTAGAGAGTGGTTCAGCAATCAACTCTGCCAGCTTCCTCAGCACACATGAATGCATCCCATCAGAGTCCATGGATTTGTTCACCTAGATCCCACCTAGATGCTCCAGGACCACCCCCTCCTCAACCAGAGGGAAGCTCTCCATTTCCCACACTCTCTCTCTTCCCTCCAGGGTCCAGGAATCCCGAGTCTTTGAAGTGATGACCAAAACAAAGAAGGTATTCAGCATCTCCACCTTCTCAGCATTCCCCATTATCAGGAGACCCTCCTTGTTCAGCAGGGGACCAACGTTATCCCTAGTCTTTCTTTTACTGAAAGCACATAGCCTTCTGGGATGTCAGCTACTCCTCCCAGCTTCATATTTTCATCAAACTTACTGAGGTTGGACTCTATCCCATCATCCACATCACTGATGAAGTTGAACAAGACTTGTTAAACAGTGCTGATCCCTGGGGAACACCACTAGTTACAAGCCTCCAGCCAGACTGCCACTGATCACAACCCTCTGAGATCTGCCCGTCATCCAGTTCTCAATTCACCTCACTATCCACTCATTTATCCTGCATTTTCTAGTCTCCATTTCAAGGATGCTGTGGGAGAAACTGTCAAACACCTTGCTGAATTCAAGGTAAACAACATCCACTGCTCTCCCTCCATCTACCCTTCCAGCAGTGACATCATAGAAGGCTACCAGGTGAGTCAAGCATGATTTCCCCTTGGTGAATTCATGCTCACTCCTCTTGGTAGCCTTCTTCTCTTCCAATTGGTTGGAGAGGGCAACCAAATCAACTTCTCCCATCACCTTTTCAGGGCAGAAGATGAGGCTGGCTGGCTTCTGCCAGCTTCCTTATCACACATGGGAACATACCATGGGACCCATGGATTTGTGCACACTGATTTTGGCTAGATGTTTTCTGACCATATCCTACCTGACCAAAGAGACGTCTTCCATTCCCCAGACTCTCTCTTACCTCCAGGGTCTGAGATTCAGAAAAGACAGTCTTTGTAGTAAAGGAAGAAGCAAAGCAGGTGTTCAGTATCTCCACCTTCTCAGCATCCCCCATTACCAGTTACCAGGGCTATCATATCATTTAATAGGACTCATATTTTCCCTAGTTTTCCTTTTATTGTTGACATACTTAAGAAACAAACAAACAAGCAAACAAACAAAAAAACCTTTTTCTTGTTATCTTTGTCACATTTAATTCAAAGTGAGCTTGAGCCTTTCTCATTACATCCCTACAGGCCCTGACTACATTCTTATACTCTTTTCAAGTGGACAGGTCTTTATTCCACATTTCATGAACCTCCTTCTTCCCTTGAAATTTATCCATGAGTTCGTTACTCATCCATGCAGGTCTCCTGACATCCTCCTTTGATTTCTTACTCTTAGTGATGTACCAATCTTGATCTTGGAAGAAGTGGTGTTTGAGTGTCAAAATCTCAAGGGCTTTTCTGAAGTCCAGGGTTGCAATCCTACGTATTGCTTGGCTTCTTCCACCATCCTGAACTCCACCATCTCATGACCACTGCATCCCAAGCTGCCCCCAACTTTCATATCCTCATATCCAGCAGCACACCTCTCCTTGTCAGCTTCTCCATCACCTGCATAAGTAAGTTGCAGGAACCTCCTGGATCTTGCATGCCTGGCCGTGTTGCTATTCCTACAAATATAAGGATGGTTGAAGTCCCCCATATGAGCCAGTGCCCAAGATCACAAGTCTACTTCCAGCTGCCTGTAGAAGGCCTCATCAATTTCCTCACTCTGAGTAGATGATCTCTAGTACATGCCACAGCAGTGTCCCCCCTATTAGCCTGTCCCTTGTTTCTCAAGCACAAGCTCTCCGCTTAATCATCATTCACCCCCAGGTGGAGTTTGATACATTCTAGCTGTAAAAGAGCAACTCCAGCACCTCACTTTGCTGGACTGTCTTTCCTAAAAAGGACATAGTCATCCCCTGCAACATTCTTGTCATGCAAACTCTTCCACCCTGCCTCTGTGATCTCAATGAGATCAGTACCCTGAGACCTCTAGTTCTTCCTGTTTATTTTCCATGCTGTGTGCAATAGTATACAAGCACTTTGGGGAAAAAGAGGGTGTAGGTATCCCTACAGGAATACAAGATTTCATGTAGGCATACTCACTCTTGAGGTGTCTGGCCTTCTGTCTTTTGTCATTAGGAGCAACTAAGGAACATTTGTTACCGTTGTCCTGGCTCATCCCCTCAGTAGACTGCAATGTCATGAGCATTGCCATTATCAACCCCACCCTTCAATGCCTCCAGTTTAAATCACACTTGTTATGTTTGTTAAAGAAATTATTTGATTATTTAAGAAAAACACACTATAGGAAACGTGTTTGATTTGTTTTGTTTTATACCTGCATGATCTTCAAGAGTTGATACCACTTTAACTACTAAAAGAGAAAAAACATTCTATAACTCTTTCTAAACAGAAGTCTCATCTCAGTTTTGCAAGGAATTATTTAACAATACCAATTACACTTTTTTATCACAATGAGATTCACTTTGTCATTGTCCTAGCCTAAGCTTGCATCCCTGGTTTTTATTCCTTTATTCTTATCTTGACAGCTCTGTCAGCTATCTCTGTCCGCACTCCTGTTCTGGTGCTAGCTCAGTGCTCCATACCAGTTTGCCTCCTTTTCCCACTGGACATCTTTCCTGATGACTTATTCAGCCATGTAACTTATCTGGTTAGTCCTGTTTTCTCTCCTCTGAAATTGTCTCCTCTGAAATTAAATGGTGAGCTCTTCATTTCATGGACCATGTCTTTTTATCTCTCCTGTAAAGCCTACATGGAATTTACGGGAACAATATAAATTAATAATAATAAACATTTTATACTCTACTAATACACATTTAGGTATTTAAACTGTAAAATATTGTGCTCACTTGCTATCTGTGTTTTTTTTCTTACTTGACAGATAGGGTATTGTTACATGAAATTATGTTAATTACAACTATATTAAGGAACATTCATGTTTATATAAAAATTTCTTATAGTTTTTATTCCTTTTTCATGGAAGCTCAATATGAATTCATAAATTAATGGAGAAATATCATCTCCCCTCATCAGTTCAGAATTCCTATGGATCCCACAGTAATTGCATGGGTACCAAATGTACAGAATTATCCAAAAAAAGCTCTTTATGTTGATTTACTTTCCATTATCCTTACTATATAGCTTGGGTTCATTAGGGAACAGTCCCAAAAAAGACTCAAAATTGGGAAAGCAAAACTATCTTATGCAGTTCAATACTGTGTCTTGTCTATGCAAACCTCAATAGGACTAATACTAAGGTCATACATACATCCATTTTTCAAATATGTTTCTGCCATATTCTTAACCTGCTCTCATTTTTTTTTCCATGTCCTCACATTCATGCACCCTTGGAACTAAAGACTGTCTTCAGTCTAGAAATAGAAATATGGAAAATGCCACTATCAGTGAAATCATTTCTGTTTGATTTCAGAACTAACAATTATAAGAGGGAAACTGATAAATACCTTAGTCATATAATAACACAGCATGCTTTTTCTATCTATGTTCAAAGTAAGTGATGTCTAAACTTCTGATTTCCCATCCTTATATAGATTTCATTACTTATTTTATTGCACTACAATGTAGAATAAAGCTTAATTTCAGTCTGTCGACGGTTTATGGGCTGGTCTGGCCCAGTTCTGTGACTAGTGGGGCAGAGGGACTTTTTTTCCAAAATCTGCGCCTCCAGAAAAGGGAAACAGGGGACCCCTCAAAAAAAGAATAATTAAAAAAAAAAAAAAAAA
>PPHD01020782.1:0-10221 GCA_002909625.1 Bambusicola thoracicus | reverse complement strand
CTGTGCCCATGTCCTCATTCTATTCTATGACCTCTTTTGTGCTGCCCTGTACTCCAGGAGTGCTGAGACAAACAGGCTGGGACAGAACACATCTCTGTGCTCTTCCTGGGAGCACATTTTATTCCAGAAAATTTGTTCTGCTGATCTCACCTATATTTCTTCAATTGTTTAATATTAAGCACTTATCCAGCAGCGTGAATTACAATTAACGTGAATTATACAACATGGCAGTTTCTGCCCTGCTTTGCTCTCATTTACATAACTGCTAGACTGTAATCACATTTTGTCTTCCAGACAGAAATCTTCCAGACTTCTCCCAGGTTTAATTGGAGGTGCTTTGTAAACCTTTGATGGTTAAGGACACCAGATTTTGGAGTGAGATGCTGGTGTATGCATACCATTTTTAGTTTTATAAGATCTACACTTGACTTCACGGCCACTCATTGCATCTTCCTGTTGGTGAGGGTTATGGATAAGGTGTGGGTAGTTAAAGAAGAGCAAATGAAGCATGCTAGTTCATAGAGCTGGGGGAAGAAGCTGGTGCAATTGTGATTTTTCTTTTTGCAAGCATCATAGAGGCTGGCTTTCAGATAATGTAGATGTGTGAGGATGTGTTTTGTCTCAGGAATCAAGCTGGAGTCCAAGTCTGACATTCATTACTGTGCTGTGCATTACCACAACTCTAGAAAATATTCTTCCAGCAATTTAAATTTAATATTCCACAGTCACTTTCAAGCATCATCAGGCTGGGTCAGTACTTTCCTTTTTGTCTTTAAGTGGTAAAAATTTTATCTTCTCTACTTACTAAAACATGCTGCACTCAAAAATCTCTCATTCCTTCTTGCAAAGATGACGTAGCGATGCTGTACGTATACCACTCTTGGTATCAAACGTCATTACTGATGTAAGGAGCATATCAGCCCTGGCCTGTGTGATGCTGCAGGCATCCTTCTCCAAGCCATATAAACACACTGCTCCATTGTTGTGCTTTCTTCAGCCCTTAGTTGACTGTATAACATTTTTGAATGAGTTGTGTTTTGTACATAGCCCGTGAAATCAGTTTGTGCAGCAATTGGTTGCTTTCCAGAAGAGTGCTGTATGAGTGTAAGTCATTAATGTCGTCATTATCCAAGGAAAAGGATGAAAATATGCAGATATATTTCTTAGTGTAGATGTAATTATAGCATTTTGCAAGACTATTTAAATAGTACTTGTTTGGCATAGTGGTTGGCTATTTAGTTTTAAGCAAGATGAAAGGTAGATCATTTTTGCTTATTTTTGTTCCATTTCAATTCAGTGCTTTTAAACTAAGCAAATTTCAGATTGGAGAGAGTGAAGTAATAGGATGATTTGAAAAACAGCAATGAAAGAGAATGAAAAATGAAAATAATTATTGTTTTTTAGAGATAAAGTAGCAAACAGCAGTAAAACCATACCTGCCTCTAACTTTTTCATCTGCTTCTATCTTTTTCATCTTGAGATCCCAGAAGCTTGAAAGCACAAAAGAAACAGCTTGTGGAAAATCTGTGAAGTCCATCTATTTCTACAATAGGATTATTCATCACCACATGTTTTCCCCATCTGGAAGTAAAGGGACAAAATGCTGAAACCACCACCGTCTCACTTGCAAATTGCTCCACAGTCTAACCAGTCATGCTATTGAGAAGATATGCCTGCAGTTCAACCCAAATTGTCTGTAATCATGTTGCTTCCTTTCCCTTGTTATCCTGAGTAGTTCCTCCCCACCCATGTGTTTAACCTCTCCGAAATATTTGTGGATGGCAATCAGATCCCTCTGAGTCACTGCTTAGCTAAGCTGTATGCATTTTCAGCATCCTTCTTTTCTTGTGTAAATCTTCTCAGATATTTAACCATTTTTCTCCAGTTTCCTGTGAAATCCTCAGCATTCACTGAAGATGTTAGAATGATTGCCCCTGGCTGAACATGGGAACGGCACAGGAGCCTTACACAGACGGTCCCCTTAGTGGCCTGGGTTCAAGTGCAATGTGTTGAGGTGCTCAAACACTCCCTTACCATGCTTGGAACTCCTGCTCTATAAATCAAGGCTATACGGTCTGGAGAGTACTGGAACTGTACAGCTGGGGGAAAGTCCCCGGTTTGCTTCACCTGGACTGTGGCCACAATGGAAAATTTTCTGGTTAAAGTCAATTATTCTGCTGTCCAAAGGTAGGGCTTCTAAGCAAAATGCCCCCTTGAGCTCTTGATGACTGCAGCTAGCTGTGATCCTTGATCTGCCCCTGGGCTGGGAGCCTGTCAGGGCAGGCTCATATATATTCAGTCAAAGAGGATCCCTTTCTGGGGCTGATCTTGGAGCTGAGAGACAATGAAAGGGAAGGGTGAATAGCTCACTGAGCAGGGGGAGAAGATAAATTTCCCCTTCAGTGCCATGCAGTAAGTTGTATGAACCTTGCCATTCTAAAACCTTTAGCTAAATCACTGTATTTGATTGCAGTAAATTCCACTGAATCACTGTGTTAAATTGGCTGATGATTAAGTGCTGATTAAGTGCTACTGAAAATCATACAACCTAATCTTGTGATTTATCGTAAAAGTATTTGTAAACCCTAAATTTCTGCTAAATCTGAGTTGTATAAAAATCGTTACACGACAGTGGCCTGTGTGTGGCTGGGGCTGTGCTATGAGTAGTTGTTAGCTACAAAGGGAGATAAAGTCCTTGCTCTGTACAGCCATGCCCACACTCTTACTAGATGCATCATAGCCCAACTTAATCGCATGGAGCAGTGCAAACAATGTGAGGAAATACCATCTTCCAGATTTCAGAGATAGAACCAATGCTTAGATTACTGGATTGACCGAGCACGTTAATTAGACCTACGGAGTTTTCTAAATTTCCACTTATTTACCACTGTGAATTGGAAAAACAGTTGGGAAATGTGAAACATTCCATGGGATGGGACGTTTTTAGTATCTTTCCTCAGAAGAACGTGTGTAACATGGTGTTTTTTAATAAATACTGCAGTCAGGGAACTGACTCTTGGCCAAAGCAGGAGTCTGGGAAGACAAATATTTGCAGCTGGTCAGTGCTTTCCACCTCTCCCTTCCCATTGAGGCCAGTGACTAAAAAGCCATCCATCCTGAGTGCTAAGGCGCACTGGCCTCCCTGCCTACTTTCCATCAACAGTTTTGACAGGTCCTCACTGAGTGTTGTTATTAAATCTATATTTACAGCCAGAAAATACCTGTCAAAATATATCTTTAACAAGCTGAAATTTAATTCTTCAGCTGTCTCTATAGTAGGCATGTCCATTACAGGAAATCTTTCATTCCTCTTTCCATTAAAATATTTTCAATTTGGCATGCCAAAAAAGCCCTATCTGAAAGAGGAAAAAAAGTAGTCTTTAGTAGAGCAAGGAGATGTACAAAATCATTTATTACCTTTGGTTTCCAAACTAATCTTAGGGTGAGAGAGAGTAGTGCTAAAATGCTTAAGCAAAGTGGGGACTTTATAGGACCACATAGCCTACTCAGGCTTAAATAATAGTAGTAATAATAATAGTAGTAATAATAATAATAATGGTAATAAAATAGATGAGCTAAGTGATTTGATAACTGAGCTTATTATCTGACAAGTGATTGAAACTACATAAGAGGAAAAGGACTGTATGAAAAATTAAAACTGGCAACACTGGTAAGACTGTGTGTCAGGAGAAATAATTGCAGGAAACTTCTGCAGTGCACATTAAGACCACCCAGCTCCTCTATGCTGGCAAGGTAGCAGAATCTGATAAGCTACTTGGAAAACACATTACTAAAAATCAGCATATCTATTTAATTGGCCTACATTTCATAAAGTTCATAGCTCTCATAAGAAGAGCTAATGTCTCTTGTGTTTCTGCTTTGTTTATATCAGGAACTGCAGTCAAGTTCTTGCTTCTAGCTTTGCTTAAAGTTTCTCATGGATCTGAGAAGAGTGTCCTGCCAGTGACAGATTGGGACTGAGTGTAATTGGGGATGCAGGAAGGTGAAGCAAAGAGGGCAATATCCCAGTGTCATGGGATCAATGCTTGTAAATGGACAAAGGGGAAGTCTCCTGTCTATTTCCTTCATCATGACTCAATAGAATGAATATTTTTCTTTGGTGGTACATAATGAACACTAAATTAATGAACTACATTGTAGCTGCAGCATTTTATTTATTTATGTACAGGTTAGTTTTCAGATCTCTTTCCTTATATACCTTCCAATAGAGTCATAGCATCATTTAGATTGGATAAGACTCTTAAGATCATCAAGTCCAACCACCAACCTGTCTCTGCTGAGTGAATGACTGAACCATGTCCCTAAGCACCACATCCATATATCTTACATACCTTCAGGGATGAGGATTCCACCATTTCTCTGAGCAGCCTATTGTGCGCCTCACCACCCTTTTCATGAAAAAATTATTCCTGATTTCCAGCCTAAACCTCCTTTGGCACAACTTGAAGCTCTTTCCTCACATCATCTCACTTGTCACTTGAAAAAACAGGGTAACACCTTACTCCTTTCATTTAACTGTAGAGAGTGATAAGGTCTCCCCTCAGCCTCCTTTTCTCCAGACTAAACAGCTCCAGTTTTCACATGCACACCTGGTAACTCTTATTTTCTTGTTCTTTCACCAGCTCTGTTGCTGTGTTTTGCACATGTTCAACAAACTCAGCTTCCTTCTTGCGGTGAGGAGTACTCAAGGTGTGGTCTTTTCAGCATCGAGCATTGAGGAACAAGCAGAACAATTCAAAGGCTGAGTATCCTTGAGACCCTGTAGCACCTGCACCTACAGAAACTGTCCACAGAGACCTTACCGGACCATGTTTTATTGGCATTGTTTCTGGGCAAAGGTTTTATAATGCAGCAGTGCAGTCCATCTTGCCGAAGCAATGGAGACAGATAGTGATGGAGCTGCCAGAACAACCTGTAAATTATCTGCCCTAAAATCCTCAAAGAGCACTTTGTGCTGAAAAGCAGGCTGTTCAAGGCAAGAGGGGAAGAATTTGATCTTGCCTACATTTGTTGTACAGGAACAGAAAGGAGGAGTGCTTTATTCATCAAGTGAACACAGCACTTTAAAAATCCAACTAAGTCAATATAGAAATACGTTTAAAATGTATTCACCTTCAGAGAGAGATTTCCTGGACTGACAGAACCGCCAGTGGGTATGACTTATTGCTTAGCAAAAGTTGCTGCAAAGGATGCTGTACCCATCACCTATGTGAAGGGGTCTTATGTGGAACAAGCTGCTAAGAAAGTTATGGCCAACAGAAGTTCTGCCTTTGACTGGTGCTTTGGTAACTACCTGTGGGGATAGTCTGCTGTTATTCTATTTTTCTTCCTTCTTTGTCAGAGAAAATGGCAGTCTGGTGACAGTGTTCTTGAGAATAGCAACTGCATTAAGTTCTGCTGGTAGAGTAGAAGTGGAAAGTCGTGCCTGAGCACTGTAGAATCACTGCACCCAAGGCTGGCAGCTCTGCCAAAACCCAGAACATGACCTGGTAGAAACTTAGGTCAGTGTTGGCCTTGGGCGAAGACATAAGACGTGAACTGCCTGGACTATGGCATTACTGGGCAGTAAGAGTGTCTGACCCTTCACGATTTCAACTTCAGATCTGCACACCTTATATTTACCTCTGAGTTTTTTGTAGCACAGTTTGATATTTATACTTTGACTTTAATGCAGAAAGAATCTGGAGAGGAATAAGAGAGAGGCTAAAAATGTGCAAGACAAAAAATACATGTGTGATTTCTGAAATCTGACAGTGTTTAGGAGGGGAAATAGAAGCTACACTGCTGATTATTTTACTTTATTCTCCCTACTGAATGTGATTTTGTTTTGTTTTGTTTTGTTATTTTTTATTTTTCTGTCTATGCTATGTATGTATGATACCAGCCCAGTTCCTACCCAAAGGCTTGCTTAAGTGCTTTCAATCTTACTTGCTTATCTTGCATCTAGAGTAACAAGGATTCACTTGTGAGTAAGCCTCAGCATGTTACTTTAGTTCAAATGATTTCTAACTGGAGTATCAGTGAATCTTTACCTTCAGGTCATCCATGCCCTTTTGTAAGAATGGATTTCAGTAGCTTAAAAATGCGCAGGGTTTGTGAATGACAGTGATAACTCACTGCTGTGAAACTTCCTGTAAATGTGCACCCATCTCCCTAAATAAGTAGAAATGGGTTTCAAATAACAGGTTCCTCTGTTTATAAGAGTGATAATTAGAAGTGCATCAAGGAAACCCTCATTTCAGAAGCAGGTGTATGATATCTATGAAGTTTCCTGTTTTTTTCCTTTTCTATATACGTTTGAGGCTCCTGATTGTCTAATGAGATTAGTGTAAATTTGAAATTAATTTTATCTTCTATATGTTTTTGAAATAACAGGCAAAAAGCTACATTGTTCCCATTTGTGAAAGCAGCCTGTTTTCCTTGGTACATGAGTAACTTTCCGTGGTACGTAAGTAACTACTAAAGTCTTACCTATATCCTTTGAATTGTATGAGCAAACCTTTCTCTATTTTATGTGTTCATGAAGATATTGAAGAAATCTCAGTAGCTTTGTATGCAAGTAGACGAGTGAAGTTGGCATTTAAACTCTTGAAAATTACATAACATCTACTAGTGTTAAGAAATTAAAGATATGATGAAGGAAGAGCTGTGAATTTACATTTAGAAATTAACCCAGCTGGGTTTTGTATGTGAGTGAAAGGTGAAGGAGAGATATTTTTAAAAGCTATTATTGTGTATCAGCAAGCTGTGTGTCATTAACTAATTATTTTGAGGATGCCTTACTAAGACAGTGGTGGTAATTAGTCTTTAGATTTGTAGAAGGAATGTGATATTCCTTTTAATTGGGAAAGTTTTCCTGCCTCTAGACATGCGTCCTGAAGTGGAAAGTGGGGGAGAGTAGAGGAGAAGGGAAAGTAGAAAGGGAGTGGAGGGAAGAGGTGAGGATGGAAGGAGACTCAGTGGACTTTAAGTATTGTCCACCCTTTTTCAAAATAGTCAGCAATGCTACTGAAAAGCCTTCTTTCTAAATGATATTATCCTATCCAAACATTACTTAGGAGTTTTCTATCCCTAGATGAATTCTACATTCATTAATGTCAGCAAGCCTTTTTTTTTCTGGACTATTGAGACCATCTTTCCTGCAAATGACCTTAACAGCTGCAAAGAGAAAAGATATGATGATGTTACATTAAAACACATGTTATGGTAGTTATATGAAAATTTGGAGATTTTGTTAGGTTTCTGGCTGAGTTTATGAATTTACTTGATACAAAGCTGCAATGAATTTTTCATTTCCCTCCACTAGTTCCCCCAAGCCTCAGGTTATGAGAGGAAAGCCAAAAGTGCAGGGCAATGTCAATTATAGGGTAGCCAGGGGCATTATGTTCCCCTCTCCCAAGCTGTTCTCAACAGTGGCTTATTGCCACACTTCAGAGAACAAATTAAGATGCTCTGCAATGATGGATCCCAAAAACTTGTTTGTCCTGAGAACATAGGAAGAAAAAAAGATGTGGCAAACAGTGAATGCACCAGAACACATTAAGCTTGGGGGATGTGGAAATATAATGCTGAAATACCCAGTCTATCTTTCCTTCCCTGCCCTAACCTACAGGAGAAATAAAATCAGTTATGTGTTTTGACTTTCTGTGACATAGAGGGAGCATTAGACCTTCTGGATTCAAGGGGGGAACCATGGACATAAGAATAGCTGTTTATCTTCATTTGTGGTCTTGGAGATCAATAAAGAATGAGTGGCAATGTGTATTCACTACTGAGTACATAACACAACTGTTCGTGAGAAGATGCAGGTTTCCAAAATCTACCAGCTGCCATGCACTGGGCTAGTTTTGCAACATCCATCTTACCACTCGTGAAAGTAGGCCTTCGTATATTTGTGTAATTCAGCAAAGGATGTGGTCAAATTATTGCCTTTGTCTCTTTTTATTCTGAATTACCTCCAGAACTAAGGTCAAATAAGGAAAAACTATCCCACAGCAAAAGAGAGAAGAAGCAAAGAGACATACTGGTTAGCTTCTCACTGTCTGCTAAACTGCATGAAGTCTACTTGAAATCTCTGATATACACTAACATACCAACTTTAAAAAAAATCCACAAATGCTATACCCTGCAACTAGAAAAGTAGGCAGCTGGGTTAAACTTGTAGATGGTGAGTCAGGCTCCTCAGATTCTGAGGAAGACTGAAGATGAGAGGAAGCAAAGTAACTGCTGGCCCTTTGGTATGGAACCACAGGTAAAGTCAGGGGACAACAATGGCAAAAGTTCCTCAGTCTATGGGGTATTTGGGACTTGAATTCCCTTCCTGAGGGTGAAAGTGGTGCCTGAAAGAGGCATGTACAGAGGTCAGTGCTTTAGGCTGGTGAGTGTCCAGGAGGAAACACTCCTGGAGGACAGAAATACAATAAGTTTAAGAGAAAAAAAGGTCAGAACATAAATTCTTGCCACCCTTTAAAATTTAACAATATTAAGCATAATCATTTGGCAGTTCACTTAATCTCAGTGGCAAAAATAACTGGTTATAAGTTATTATTGAAGATTAAAATCTTAAATCTTCCATCAAGGCAGGGAGGGAGCAGGAGGTGCTAGATATGACTTTTGTCATATCAGGACCCTAATGAATTCTGCAAAAAAAGAATTTCTATGAAATATCCTTTCCATTCAGCTATTATCTTTGGCTGTAGCAATTACTCACTTGTTCTAAACTGAAATCCAACAACATGAAGCACAGCTATTCTCTTTCAAACTAAAATCAGCATTGGCAGGATGACTGAAACTATTTGCTTCCATTAAAGGCAAAATATGTCCTAAGTGGTCACAAGTGTGCCATCTTCCTCAGCTGTCAGTGCCTAATTTGAAATATTTAATTTAAAACATTTTTAAAGCAGGCTGGTTGTCTCTGTTGCTCTGAGCTTACATCTCCTACATTCTATTTCCAATACCTGCCCCCAGATCCCTTGGCTGCTTCTGATGTGATAATGCATTTAGAAATGTGATTTTCCTCATCTATGCTAGACAAAAAGTCTTATGCAAGATCTTGTTGGTGAGTTCATTCTAGAAGACCATCTTCTCTCCTGTTTTAGCACTGGCCTTTTGTTATGGGAGAAACAATGGGAAGGAAACTGAGCTCCAACTACTGCTCCAGTATGGTCAGCGAGATGCATAGGAGGGAAATTCTGTACCCAGCTTGTGGAAGGTATGGCATGCCTCTTTCAGATCCTGCTCAGAAGGGCATCTACATCACAGTAGTGCGGCCAAAGATGTGGTGCAGAAGCCACCTCTTTGGTGGAGAGGAGACCCAGAGAGAACGTCATAATCCATAGAATCATAGAATCTACACCTTTTATTAACACCTTCAGGGACTCCACCACTTCCCTGGGCAGCCTGTTCCAATGCATTAACACTCTTTTGGAGAATAACTTTTTCCTAATATTGAACGCAAACTTCCCCTGGCACAACTTAAAGCCATTACTTCTTGTCCTATCACTAACTATGTGGGAGAAGAGGCCAACCCCTATCTTGCCACAGACTGCTTTCAGGCAGTTGTAGAGAGCAATAAGGTCTCCCCTGAGCCTCCTCTTCCCCTGACTGAACAATTCAATTTCCCTCAGCTCACCCCAAGACCTGTGCTCCAGATCCTGGATTAATCTTCTGTGCACTTGAATAAAAATGTAGTTTCTACTGAAAGACAAAACTTTTCATGCAAAGAGAGGACAGTTCTGTTTAAAAACAACAGTAAGTACATCAGAGACATTATGTTCATCCTACATTCTGAAAAAAAAAAAATGCCAATAATAAAGCTCTATCTAGAGAACTGTGGAAGGAAAAAGATTTCTTGATATTTTTTTTTCTAAACAGCATTCAGCATTTTGAATCCAGTGTAAATCCTCAATTCCTGGGCAATATATATGCATATTTTCTGTCAGCAAATCCTTAGTTTCCACATTAGTTAATCTTCCACCTTCTGTATAAACCCACAGAAGCTGTCTCTTGCAACTGTGGTGTTCCCTTATGGCAGTCCTTTTTTCTTCCTTTTTCTTCTGTCAGATATGCAGAAAATACCTTTGAAAATGTACACAGTGTTCACAATAAACGGAAATCACACAGATGCATGCGTGTACATTTATGGAAGTGTAATAATTCTGAGAACAGCACGGAGAGCTCAGTTAACAGACTACTGTAAAC
>PPHD01020780.1:0-13511 GCA_002909625.1 Bambusicola thoracicus | reverse complement strand
TGGATGTCAAGTGGGCATCTGGCCTGTGGCCTGCCCCAGGGTCTGCTAGATCAGCGGCAGGCATGATTAAAATCCCTTGCACAAGTTCTTCACGCAGTGTGGTTTGAACTCACGCTCTCCCAGCTGCCCTTCCCTCAATGCTCCCCAGCTGGGTGCAGGACAGACAAGTCTCGCGGTGGGACAGCTGTGAAAGCAGGTTGGGGGTTAACTGGGCCTTTCTCCTGCCAACTTCCTCTGCTTGCTTTGGTTATCTTTCTGCACGATCCTCTTCTGCTCTGATGGCAAAATGTCCCCATTCCTCAAATACAGAAAGCTCAGAGAAACATCAAACCAAGCCAAGCGTCTCAGGTGTGAAATACATTTTAATTAAGTTTAGGGTTCTGTAGTTTGTTGCTTTGCTGAGCGTTGACTGTCTAGAAGGTGAAGCAGACATTATGGGCAGAAGAGAGAGTGAAGGAGTGCAAGAGGGATGGAAACAGAGAAGAAGGTCAAGATAAGCAAATGAGAGCATGTGTTTTTTTACGACTGTGTTTTAACATATTGCCCCACAATACTATGTGCTGACCCACAAGATCCCATAGAGCTGCTTAACCCAGAGACTGACAGCACACGTACACACGGCCAGTGACAAGCAGTTCTTCACTCAACACTAAGCTGCTGACAAGCACAGCTCAGCACGGAACAGTGCTCAGAACGGAAGGAAGAGACGCTTAGGTCCCACCACGGCTCAGCGCAAATGCACCGGGGGCACAACAATGCTGTAGGCCAGCACACATACACCTACACACACGCACAACGAGAGCGAGCCACTGGTGACACTCGTTCAAACACAGCTACAAGTGCGACACTTGTCCAAACACACCAGCCGACGCACATATGTTCACTGCACATGCTTCGGCATACAACGTAAACACGCTGGGCAGCATGCTCCCATAGTCTAATATGTGAACAGAGTGATTCAGATGCACACGAGAACAAAAGACACAAAATGCCTAAATCCAGAAATGCTTATGATCCCAAAGCAAGGGACAGGGTGCAGACCTCTTTTTCAGCCTTCACCTGGGTATATCTAGCCAGGGATACCTGAACTCGTGGGGCTTTGAGGTGAGAGGAAACCAGGTGGCAGAGAAGGGAGACAGAGCAAAAAAAGGAGTAGTGAAGAGAAGGAGGGTTCAGAGTCTGTGATGTGGGAAAGAGCTGAAGGGTGTCTATGCCTGGGGAAAAACGTTCAAAGAACACTTGGGTTGCGAAAGTTGTGTCCAGCAAAGCGCGCTTCATCGCCAAGCTCTTCCTCAATCCTGCAGGAAAGAGAGACAGCAAAAGTCAGGAAAGGCACTAGAGTACCTGAGGGATAACATACGGCCAGGAAGCTGAAATGGGACAGAGGGGCTAGCTGCTGGAGGGTGCTGCTATCCCATGTAGGAGAGACCCAGAGATCTCTACTTTCACCTCTGCACCTTGCCTTCACATTTCTCCCACAAGCTCCTTCTGCCCTTGGGCTTCTAGCTTCTCCATTTAGTTACTCTCCATTCTCACTTCTGTTTCCTATCCTAGGAGCCCCTTACCTCATGAGCTGGTTGTATTTAGCCAGGCGTTCAGACCTGCAGGGGGCACCCGTCTTTATCTGTAAAAGGATTTTCCAAAACAAACACTGTAAGACACGATTATGACTTGCACCAGTTTCCCCAGAGGGAGAAGCAGGAGGGATGCTGCTTCTGACCTCTTCATTTTCCTGCAAGCCTGTGCACACCCTACGTTTCACGTACCTGCCCAGTGCACAGTCCTACGACCAGATCAGCGATGAAAGTGTCTTCGGTCTCCCCAGATCGGTGACTCACCATCACACCCCAGCCATTCTCCTGGGCCAACTTACAGCTGCAATGAGAAAGAAATGTATTCAGCAGCTGCCACTCTAATACCCACCACCTGCACAGGGAGAGATCTAGACCCCCCTCTCCTCCCATCCCCAGCATCCTACACTCCCGTAGAGGCACAAGTCTTAATCTTATTGTGGTACATGGACTCACGCTTGGATGGCCTCCGTGACGGATCCAATCTGGTTGACTTTGAGCAGGAGGCAGTTGCATGCCTTCTCTTCAACAGCTCGCTCAATGCGCTTGGGGTTTGTCACTGTCAGGTCGTCTCCCACGATCTGAATCCCAACATTGGCCGTGAACTTGGACCAGGCCTCCCAGTCATCTTGGTCAAAGGGATCCTCAATGGAAACCACTGAATGGGCGACAGAAGAGACAAGTCAAAGCTACCTTCCTTCCCATCCCCCCAGAATGATAGAGATGCACCTGCGATGTCTGCAACACCAGTGCTGGCTCCCCACTGCCAAGCACAGTGGCTCACCTGGATAATCACGTACAAAGCTTTGATAGAGGTCACCCAACTCATCTGCAGAAATGTAGCGGCTTGGGTCATCTGGGGACTTGAAGTCAAGGTCATATTTGCCATCTCGATAGAACTCAGAGGCTGCCACATCCATACCGATAACGATCTTGTCTGTGTAGCCAGCCTTGTCAATGGCTTCCTTGAGGAGCTCCAGAGCTGGAAGGAAGAAAGTTGAAGTCAGCCTGTGCAGAGAGCTCTGACTTCCAGCAGAAACTTTCCCTAGGAAGGCCCTGTGAGCGGGAGCCACCGCGAGTCTGATGGTGCAGTGAGGGAGAGAGAACGAAGCCCAGAGCACAACAGAAACATGCTGAGGGCTGTGGAGGCCACATCCAAAGGGACAAAAGGATTGAGTGTAGAAAGGCCTTGGTCACAGCATTGCAGGCAGGGATATTCCATCAATGTGTAACTCTCACCTTCACTGTTTTCCAGGATGTTAGGAGCAAATCCTCCCTCATCACCCACATTAGTAGCATCCTTGCCATATTTCTCCTTGATGACACTCTTGAGATTGTGATAGACTTCAGCTCCAATGCGCATGGCATCGCGGAAGCTTTCAGCTCCCACAGGTAGGATCATGAACTCCTGCATTGCCAATTTGTTGCCTGCATGGGAACCTCCATTGATCACATTGAAAGCCTGAAAGAGTTTGTAAGTGAATTAGAGCTGAAGGAACCCATTTTGACAAGGCTCTCAGGTGGGTCTCCGTGTCTATTCATGATATACTACATCCCATAGAGTAACATAAAACATCAGCTGCAGCATGTCAGACCAAAGCCATGTACAGCCTGGGATCCTCCTTCCAATAGTGGCAAACAACTGGAGAGGACTTTCCCACCTGTTTCCCTCTCAGAGTTCTCCCAAATCGTATGTATTTATCTGTGCATTCAGCAATGCTACATCAACCTTCTAGGACCTTCTTCTGTGGCCCCAAGAAAATTTTCATACCCAGAGTATGCTTAGTGAGGAAGCTTCCGAGTGTAACTAGCCCTGTTTTGAACTTTGCCTCAGAGGGTTCACATGATGCCCTCTGGTTCTTGCATTAACAGTGAGTGTCTGATCCTCAATCAACCCCCACCACAACATCTGCTGTATCCTCCTCAGCTCCCATTTTCCACATGGAAAACTCCTAGTTTACATAGCCCTTCCTTTTACAGAAGCTGGCCCACGACTTTGATCTGTCTCTTATGCTTTCCTGAGCCTTTTCCAGTTCCCCTCTACCCCTGTGGAGGTGAGGAGGGCAGAGCCTTACACACCATTCCACGAATAGGCGTTGTGTTTATGAGTCCTTCCCTGAGAAAGCTTGGGCCTTGACTTGCTTCCTGCAGTGCATTCAGCTGGTGTTTTGGTCCTATACCTCTTCCTTCTCTACCTCCTCTAACAAACACACTCTTTGAGGTATCTTTAGAAGTTTCTGAATTAGTATGTCAAGGATGGAGGATTCTTACTGGCACAGGAAGGATGAGATCGGAGTTGCCTGCCAGGTCAGCAATGTGCCGGTACAGGGGGACATCCTTCTCTGCAGCTCCTGCCTTGCACACAGCCAGTGAAACTCCCAGAATGGCATTGGCACCAAACTTGGCTGTGGGCAAAACCAAGAAGTCATTGAAGTTCTCAGGTACTGCCCTCCTGCCCAGCAAGTGCCCTTGCCAGACCACCCTACAACCCTCCCTCCACCCACTGTGCTCTTTACTTCCCAGACCGAAATAAATAGCAAATTACATTTGTTCTCTGTGCCGTCCATCTCAAGCATCAGATTGTCTATCTTCTCTTGGTCTACAACAGAGAGGCCCTGGAGGAAAGAAAGAGCTCCTGAGAAGGGGATGTTGAGAAGAGTTGTTGGCTCTGGCACACGAGGGAGGAGGTGTTGATGGAGAAGCTGGGGGTGCACGGACCTTTTTCAGCTTGTGGGGGAATATATACACACAAAGCTCTGGAAATTAGTGCCTTGTTATATAGTCAAGTAAGGTAATCATGATGATGCTACTGCAGTGCAGTGTAGATGCACCCGCACTGGATAAGGGAGCAGCAGCAGCCCAGGCCGACCACACAGAGTTCAGCACATAGCACTCACTTGAGGATTTATCCAGCTTTTTGGCAGCTTCCAGGGAGCTTTGTGGTGCTATGGCTACATACAAGCTAGGCATAACAGTGCATGCTCAACCCCAAGAAAGCGCATGTGAACTAGATGGAGCCATTCCTGGGAGTGAGGTAGGGAGCAGTGTTAGGGCCAATGCGGGGAGCCTTCCACCGGTACAGAAAGTCCTCAGGGGTGGGGAGAGCTGGGCTCCCAGTCAGACTCCTCACAAGCTGTGAGGCTTACAGTGCGTGACATCAGCTTAACTCCCTTCAGAGCAGGTTCCATAAAGGGCTTACAGATGTGACACCACAGCTCTGTAAGTCCACAGACTGTGCTGGGGGGGCTGCCAGACCTTGCGTGGGTACAGTCATTGCTCACCACACCATGAATGCCAGAGGAGAGGGGAGGAGGATGGGTGTGAGGACGCAGACGTGTGGATGAGATTAAGTGAGGAGGAGCGCATCTGAAAAAGGGAGAGAGCTCTACAGAAAGAAACGAGGGAACTGGCTAGGTGGTACAGATGCAGCAGTGGGCCAGGTAGGGTTAACTCCTTTCCACCCAAGAGAAAAGATCCCTGCGGTTGCATACAGCCATGGAGGCAGGAGGGGTGTGCCTGGGTTCACAGAGAGCAGCACTACATCTGTCAACCCAGTGAGATGAAGAAAGGCAGAAACAGAGATCAGGTGGAAAGAGACGGAACAGAGTAAGCGTTCAATAAGGAAGAACAAAGAGAAATCCTTACAGAGCCCACGATAGCTGGGGCGACAGTGCTGTTGATATGATCCACGGCCTGCAGGACCCCTAAATAAGGGAATAGACAGAGAAAGAAGGAGAGAGACAAAGGTTGAGGCAAAGAAGAGAATGAAGAGAGGGAGGGAGAAGTCCAATAGAAAGGCTGAGAGGGGGAAACAGGGAGGAAAGATCAAGGCCTGATATTTCACTCGACACTGGATCTGTGCCTGCGTGGTCCCATGGAGGGCATGTTTCATTAGTGGATGAGTGGTACCCTGTGGTGAAGCCCCACGTGTGGCAGCCCCAGGTACAGGGTGTGGAGCAGGCACCTCCCCACCTTTTCCAAGAAAACGTGACTTGTCATTATCTCGTAGCTCCAATGCTTCATAGATGCCAGTGGATGCTCCGCTGGGGACCGCTGCTCGAAACATGCCTGAGGGACAGCAAAACATGGGTATGAGTAGAGCGGAGGATTAAAAGGAAGGAAAGCCCTCATGCATCTGTTCTTATTCTACTTTAAGGAAAGGATAAAGCCACCCGCCTCTGCCAACAGATAGCCCCAGTGGCTGGCTGCTCATGGCTAGTCTTCTCACAGGTGAACACCTCTCAGAGGTGGAATAGCAGAGTGTCTGACAGAAAGAAGTCCATCCAGTGTTTCCAGACTGGGAAACCTGGATCTTAGCCATGCAGAGGTCTGTGCCAGTCCCACAGCTATAAATGACATGCAGGAATCCCTTGTCCTGGTACCCCTGCCTGCATCCCTCCACAGGCAGCCCTACTCACAGCTGTCAGAGGCTTCCTCTCCTTCTGTCCAGGGCTGGATTATTGCCTCAGTGAAGGAGGAAGAGCCTGGTTGGAGGTCTGCTCTGGTCACTCATACTCCTCACATATCTCATCCCACCTAGCTTTCAGCCTAACGTAGCTGCAGTTCTTCCAGATGAAACACATGATTGTGCATACGTGATTGCACACTTATCTCAGAAACAAATCTTCCCTCAACCTCAAGAGCATGGCCAGGGAAGCACTTCCTAATGTGCCCCAGGAGTGAAAGCGTAGCTGCAGGAGAGCATTGTGTGGACAGGACATGAAGGTAAATTTGTCTATTTTAAAGAGACTAACCGCCTCTGCTACAATCAGACATGGGGCAAGCCACATGCACGGCAGTCAGCAGTCGCTGTGCATGTCATGCAGGACCACAGGTAGACACCAGGAGATCTATCTGCTTGGCCTGAAGTCTCCGGTTGCTCACTGGAGCACCTTCAGTGGGAGATCCTCCCTGCTTTAGGCTGCTGTGCAGGTCCAGCTCCTTTGGTAACGCAGAACTTGCCCTTCATCTCTCATCTTCGCCCCATACCTTTGTGTGTGTACAGGTCCACCTCCACAGTGGGGTTCCCACGAGAATCCAGGATCTCTCGGGCATGGATCCTCTCGACTGCCATGGTGACTCTGTGAAGAGGAGAGGAAAGGACATGCTCAGTTCTGAGCTGTTTTACAAGATCTCAGACTGTCTTTAGGACCTGATGCTCACCCTTCTAGTGCCTAGGCAGAGAGAAGGATGCTCAACAAAGATCTATGTTAGGGGCTGAAGTTCAAACTCCAAGGAAATTTAGGCTCGAGGAAATTTAGACTAGAGGGGAGATGTGAAAAATGTAATCCAAAGCCCAGAAAGTGAGAAGCTATCCACATTCTCTTCAGGAACTGATGCTGAACCCCATCCCTTCACTACAGATAACAAAATGGGAGCTTTCCCTCCTGTTCTGTGTGGTAGCCATGTGCTCCCTTTCCACCACAGCTGACTTGCAGGAGGCCACAGCACCAGGGGCACTGGAGAGAGCACAGCCCTGGCACCAGGGCTCCCAGAAACTTTCATACCCTCACAGGGATGAGAGATCCCCACCGGGCCCTGGGCAGCACCTGCCTTGGCCTTGCCTCACTCCTCCGCAGCTGGCAACCCTCAGGGCACAGCTGCAGCCCACGCCAGGGACTGGGCCAGCTGAGCTGAGACAGAGCAGCCAGAGGCTGTGGCACCTGATGAAGGGGAGGAACAGCTCTGAGGACAAGGGGAGGGAAACTGGGCAGGCCAGGATGCTGAGGCTGACCCCAGCTCGTGGCCCCAGTGCACCAGAGGAATGTAGGCACAAAAGACTTTGAGGCATCTCTGACAGGGGCACGCGAGGAGATCTGGCATTCTGAATGCACTCAGTGAAACCTGGGGTGGGAAACAGGCTTGTGGTCGAGGAGAGCAGGTGGGGAGAGACATTTTTTCCTGAAATTCATTCCCAAGGTTCTCTAGAAGAGGTCTGCCCCCACCCCACCTTCCTGCTCCCCCCTAGCTGGCCTTGCAAGTCTCCCTGCCTCCACCAGCAGGCAGTGGGGCAGTGCAGTGTAGGGAGCAGCCTTGCTGGGAGCAGGCAGCATCTGCTGACTGCTTGCGACTGCCACCCCTGCCTCGCTGGGCTTTCTGCCCCTGGCTCCCCAGCTTATTCATTCAAAACAGAGGAGAGCTGGAACCACACAAAATGCAGCGTGGAGTCCAGGCCCACGGACAAGCGTGGCCAGCCAGTGTTTTTTCTGGGCAGAATCATGCCTTGGTCTGCGGGCAAGAGAGCCGAGATGTCTGAGTGCCAACATGGGCTCTCAGCACAGGTGTGTTTGTTGGGGGGTGCTGCAAATAAGGCATCATGGCAAAGAGCAGGGCTAAGAAACAGACTGGGGAAGCCAGAGTCAGTTCCCAGTCCCACGGCTTCTGGTACATGGAAATCACGGGGTGTGGGGAAATCACACTGTTCTGAAGTTTCAGCAAAAGCTTGCGATGCTGAGGAGGTTCAGCGGGGGGGAAACCAGGGCACTCTGGAACCATGGCAGGGCCCTCCACAGTGCCTGTCTGGGCTGGGATCCCCCTCAGCCGCACTGGCAGCGCTCCTCTCGCCATCTGGCCCGCACTGCAGGAGCTTCCTCCAGAGCCATGCCTGCACAGCTGTGAGCTTCTTCACAGCAGTGCCCTGGCTGTGCCTCTGTTAAAACGACTTATGGCACAGCAGGGGTCTGACAACAGGACCTGTGCCAGATGCGGTGCTTACGTGATCGTGTTGGCCCTGGTTACATCCTTCTGCTCGCATCCACCTACCCCTGTTTGAGCCGGCTCCAAGGATGCCAAATGACAAGACCAAATCCAACCTAGCTGGCTCCATCCCACCATTTACTGGATCTCTTCATTCCTCTTTAGTTCTCTACACCCTTTTCTCCACTTCTGAGGCTTCCCCATGTCCCTCTCTGCTTGGCCTCTGGTGAACCACTCTGAAATCCCTAGCATCAGCTGCACTGTCCCGAAAGCAGGTCAGAGGCGGATAAGCTGGGATAAGGGATTGGGACAGAGCCGTAGTCGGGAACCCATTGACACAGTGAGGGGAAGAGCAGCCAGGCTGAAGGCTGGGCTGCTTCTCTCAAGCGGGGGCTGAGCAGGGCACCCTGGCATGGCGCTGCTGCAGTGCCTCCCACGGGCACCGCTTCACGCAGCACAGACCGCCAGGGCACCGCCTGACCCCGCTGCAGCAACCCCCCCTCCTTTCCTAGCAGGCCAGCACTGCAGAGACCTTTCCCCAAGGCACAGCCACCAGTCCCGCGTGCCGGGGACCCGGTGCAGCTGCCACCCCCCCGGCTAGGCACTGCTCCCAAGGAAGCCCGCACTGCTGCAGTGTCGCGGCTGCTGCAGCTCTCGCTTGCTTGACTGTCACCTCCTCTCCCTGCTGCCCCTCCTCGCCCTGTGCGGTGTGGGGCGGTGATAAGAAAACATCCCTCCTCCTCCCTCCTTCTCCCTGGGACCGGGCTTCGCTCTCGCGTTTGCGTCGACACCTCGGTAGTTTGGGAGAGGTCTGCTCTGAGGTTGGGTCCTTCGCCCAGCAATATCCAGTGAGCTTTACCTCACACCACTGCCAGTCCCCTCCCCCAAGGTAAAGCTCCATCTCAGCGTCTCCCCGCAGCGCCCTTGGGAGCAGCACCTACGCTTGTCGCTTGCCCCCCCCTTTTGATATTCCCCGGACTCATATCTGAAATTATCCTTGTCGGGGATTGGGAAGGAGGGAGTACCTGAAATTAAAATATGAAAGAAAAGTGAGAAGGGTGGGGGTGAGGAGAAGGGGGTGGGAGGAGCAGGTGGAGGAAGTGAGGGGAGTTTAATTGCTAACGCCGCTCACAACGGTCCTTTTCTACGGGGACACGAGTGCGTGTAGGGTTTGGAGGGCACGGAGTGGGGAGCAGAGACGCGCATGCAGTGAGGGGGAGGATGGCCACGGGGAGACACTTACCTTCCTAGAGCAGGGGTGAACGAGAGACTGAGAAAGTGCTGGTAGAGAGGAGAGAGGACGGAGCTGAGGAGGGATGCGGGACCTCAAGGGGAGATGATGTGTCCTCTAAGCCAACGGCGGCGGCGGCAGGATGGAGACGCCCCTGATAGGGCCGGGACAGCAGCATGTGACCCAAAGCTGCGATGAGTCAGGATTTAGCAAAGCTTTGCAAACAGCACGTAGAGGATGGAGAGAGAAAGAGAGAGAGACGGGCAGGGGACAGACACAGACAGATGAGGGCGAGAGAGCTAGGGAATAGGAGTGGGTGGGAAGGATAAACAATTTCAGACGCTCCAGACTCATTAAATGTTTTTATCCAAATAAGAAAATCACGTAGAATTTCTGAGAGCCATAAATCAAACCACACAATTTGTAACCCCCCTTTTCCCTCTCGGGACTTCTTTGAGTATGTACGTGCAGAGACTGTAAAAATACTGCAGTAACTGAAGGCGGCATCCAGGATACTCCTCTCTTCTTCAGGCAAAACGAGGTGAACCTCATACCTATAGCTCTCGCTTTGCACATGGGAAGACGCATCCCCCAGTCTTCGCAGGGAACAGGGATTTAAACCAGAGATCACTCAGTCACATCACCCTGGAGAGATACCTCCATTTCCTGAAGAAGAAAAGAGGGAGAAGTTAAATGACTCCATGCCTGACTTCTTTTCTCCTTCACCTCTCACTTGTGCTGCTGGGGCCAGGGATGGCGATCAGGCTGTGAAGCCTGTTGTCTGTTGCAGGCTGCTCTGCCCTTGGGACTGACCTCCCTCAGCTGTTTCATCATGCAATCCACAGGAGGAGGGGCTTACCAGTACGTCTGATCTTATGTATTTCACATTCTTGTTCATACCTTTTTTTCTTCCTGCCTTTTCTAACAGATTTCATTTGCCTCTGCATGCTAATTTTGCTCAACTGGTTCCTTGTCCAGACGCTTCAGGTGTGGCAGCTGGACCAGGACCTCCTGCTGGTAGTTTGCTTCATCAGAGCACGGATTGTCCATCAGCACCAGAGCCTGCAGCATGGGGAGCACCTGCAGTTTTGCCACTTCCTGCATGCTACTGATCCCATTGTTCCTAAAGAAAAGCCAGCACAGTGTGTGGGAGAAAGAGATCCATATAAGTCACAACAATAAGGATTTCTTTGTGTTCAAACAGTGTGTTAAGCTGTCTGACAATGCCATCCCCCTGTACAGCAAGTGCTTGGAAGTAAAGGACACTGGTGGTCATAGCCAGGACACAGAGAACAGGTGGAGAGGGACGGAAAAAGAGTTACAGCAAGATATAAAAGTATGGTGTGGAGTCTGAGAGCAACTGGAGAGGCAGATCTTTTCCAAGAAGCTTGGAAAAGTGCCGGGTGGGAAACTGGTAGAAAACTGAGCCCTGAACACCAATTAAAAGCTGTAAAGATCAATCTAACCCATCAGGTCTTCAGCTTCTAGAGAAAACAGAAAATCCTAAAGATGTAGATGGGAGTACAGTCTGATGAACTATTGTCTAGCCCTGACACAAAGCAGGGAGGACCCACCGTAGATTGAGATACTGCAGGCACTTCATGCTGCTAGAGAATCCATCCAGGGTCTCAAGCTCATTGTCACGCAGGTGCAGAGTTGACAACTGCTCTAGTGCCTCAAGGCCTTCGAGGCTCCTAATGGCATTCTGGGCCTAAGCAGGGATGTAGGAAGCGAGAATGAAAAAATGGGCAAAGGGAACAGCAGTTATTTCTGGTCTGTCAAGCTCTTTCTACTCTTCAGGCTTCCTACCGCTGCTAAGCAACCTTCTCCGAAACAGGGCATTATACATACATAACAGTGTAGGGAGGCTACCTGGCAGTGACACATAGTATGGCCAGAAGCCAAACCAGAAATTGCACTGGAATTTTAGAGACAGAGGACCTTGAGAACATCTGAAGCTCTCGCCTGTACCTCTGATCAGGACACTGGTTAGACTCACAGTTAGATGGGAAAGGACCTTTGGAAGTCTCCACGCAGCACCCTGCTTACAAGCAGGCTAACTCCAATGTTACACACATCAGGTCGCTCAGGGCCTTACTAAAAGAGTTCTAAGTATTCAGGTTCAAGAAACAAAAGCCTGCTAAAAAAGAGTTCTCTGCAGCATCACTTGGTGACTGGGACATGACCGCCCCAGATGAGTAATTCCAACACAGCCTGTAGTTATGCTGGGATGCAGACATGCTGTGATTCAAATTTACCAGAGCATGCCACCCGAGCCACCTGCTGTACTTCCACAGCAGTGCCTAATCTGAGCCCCTACAGCCTCAAAGAGTGAGAATGTGGAACAGAAAGCAAAGACCTAAATCAAGTGTATTTAAAGGAGAATTATCTGCTCCTCTCAGTCACAGAGGCCAGCAAACTTCCAGTTTAGCTGCTTCTTTTATGGGAGAAATCTACTACCAAGAAGTCTACTCTTCTGCTCCTCTACAACCAGAAGCAGGCTGCATGATCCTGACAGAGGTTGCAGAGAAGTGGGGGTTGTCAGTTGGTTTAAGTGCTCCTTAGTACAGTATTTTTTAGCTATCCATAAGTACACTCTCTTGCAAAAAATAAAAATAAAGAAAAATTACAATCACAGGGCAGGAAGAATATCTCACCAGTTCAAAATTCCCCATCGATTACATTCACTTTGGTGTGAACTGTTGTGAGATGGGGAAACACGGAGTTCTGAAATTCAGTAATAGTTTCGCAGCACAGTTTTGACTAGAAAGTACCACTCAAAGCCTCCTGTCCATCCCTGGGCTAACAGCAGCGCTAGCACCAAAGCTGGATCTGACTGCTCATGGCCTCGTGCAGCCAAGTTTGCAAAATCCCTAGCAATTACATTATCCCTACCTCATCTTTCAACCCAGAGATAAGCAGGACTTCACTTGTGATTGTGGCTTAGGGTTGTAGTCTCTAAGGATGCAGATACATGAACAGGAAGGGAGGCTCCTAGCCTGGTTTCAACTGAGATAGAGTTAATGTTCTCCATAGTAGCTGTCACCGTGCTATGCTTTGAATTGAGGATGAGAATAAAGTTGCTAACATGTTCCAATGGTTGCTGAGCAGTGTTGCGCAGAGACGTCTCAGCTTCTCACACTGTCCTACCAGCAAGGAGTCTGAGGGGCACAAGGAGCTGAGAGGAGACAGAACCAAGACAGTCCCAAACTGGCTAAAGGGATATCCAATACCATTTGGCATCACGCTGAACTACAAGACCAGAGGAGTTGGCCAGGGTGTGCTCCTGCTGCTCAGGAACTGGCTGAGCATTGATCAGGGGGTGGTAAGCAATTGCACGCTTTCTTTGTGGGGTTTTTTTTTCTTTTCTTTTTTTTCATTCCCTGATCTGTCCTATAAAACTATTTTTGTCGGAACCCACAAGTTTTACTTTTTTTTCCCCCAATCCTCTCCCCCATCCTACCAGGGAAGAGGAGAGAGCAAAAGGCTGTGTGGTGCTTAGCTGCCTGCTACGCTAACCCACAACAGTGCCATCGCACTCTCTGTTTCCTTTTTGTTACCCAAGCAGTGATGTAATCAATGCCCAAATCTAACAAAAGGGGAACGGTCTCAACTGGTAGGATAGGAGAGCAGCTTAGAGGAGGGTCAGTTGTGAGAAGAATATTTTGTAGCAAATGAAGACTTCAGTGGAAGCTGGGCAAAGGAGACTCTGAAGCAACTGGGCCAAGAGGGTAACGCTGAGAAAAAGAGGGAAGTCTGAGATGTAGCAAAGGCCTTGTAAACAAATCAAAATAGCCAGGATGCGTTTGCAAACCTCACTTCAGAGGAAATCGGGAGCTGATGTTGGAATCAGGGTGGGGAGCTCACGGACCACTAGTCTGTGAAATGAGTAGCAACCTACCATCACTCCCACTTGCTCCATTACACCAGCGTGAACAGTTTTAAAGGCCCCAGCCACGCAAGTGCTAACAGGGCGATGCAGAACAGACTTTTATTCTTCCTTTTTTTTCTGA
>PPHD01020778.1:0-13512 GCA_002909625.1 Bambusicola thoracicus | reverse complement strand
ATCCACAGCACTGCCCCAAGAAAGAATCAGCTCTACACATGTAATCTATCTCCTCTCCTGACAGATATTTTCTAATTACTTTTGCAAGACCTCCAGTGACACAGATCCTGCAATCAGTCCCAGTAGCCCATCCAGGTGCTTCACTGTCCTGACAATCAGAAATTCTTCCTAACGTCTGAATGAACTCCTGACTCATGATCTTCACAGTGGATAAGAAAAGCAGACTATTCTCTTCTCTCTGACATCCTGCTTTCGAAGACTCATGCTGCTGTCCCTCAGACTCTTTTAATATGATGACTCCAAGTTATGTGGTCATCTCTCATCTTCTTTGGGTTCTGTCCTGCATTTGCATACTCCATTACTGCTGCAATTCCAAGGGAGTAACCTTTCTTACCTTGAATGTCTCTCTTATGAATTTCACCCTGGTTTATTCATCCATTTACCTCTTTTTTTTTTTAATCAGTTCACATGCTAGTCTGTCTTTTCTTTTTTAAGTGATTCAATAAAAATTCAGAGCTCTTTTTCTGCAAACTTGATAGAAGTACTGCTTACTGAATTAACCAGATTGTCAGTGAAAACTACCAAAAAGAGGAGTAGATAAGATCTACCTTCACAATGGATGTGTCCACTCATGTAATATTAGGTGGTATACCACAGAATCATCAAAAACACTTCCTTTTCCAAGCCCTTGGCAAGCCCTGTGTTTCCCAGCATGGAAATGAACAAGACATCATGGCAGGGAAGATTTTCATGAGCTTATCCCAAAACTGTGAGCCTCCTATGCAACTGTGAGTTGTATAGGTTGCCTTTCTCGGTGTGCATTTTTAAAATAAACATTTTCTTGTTCTAATCAGTCAATGCTACACTGATATGAAGCACAGATGGTTGTTCAGTGTCTGAGGTCTCAGATTTTTGACATCTTTCAGTTCAGGAGTACCTGCGACTCACTCCAATTTTCTGACTGTAGAGCCTTTCTTTTTCTCTCATATCCTGACATTATATGTGAAGAGAATATATCTTTACATTTATAAATAAATCCTAATATTAGTTATTTGTGAAAATAAATAAAATACAAGCCAAATTAATTTAGCAGTGGCATCATTCACTGGAAGCATACAGCAATTGCATTCTAGCAGTGTACTGGCATGGGGTTAGTGCCTGTGGATTTAGCAGCTGTTAGGATTAATCCTAATGTTAGGATTAACATTATTTTGTCCCTGAAAAAACTGCTAGTCTAAGTCAAACTGTCTCTTACTCTTACTCTTACTTCCAGCATTAGAAGATTTTGACCTCTGTTTTTCTCTACCTAGAATAAACTCCAGAAACAGGCTTGTTTTCTGATCACGGAATCATGAAGCATCCCAAGTTGGAAGGGACCCATAAGGATCAACTCCAACTCCTAAAATTGGTGAATTTCTCAGTATTATTTTTTGCTGAAGGGTCTCTGGCAATGGTCTTCCATTGCTTTTTGCCCATCTCTCATGCACACAAAGTATAAGTTATTGTATGGAATGATGGCTGTGTGATTCTTTACAAGTCGCTCACTCCACTTGTTCAGTGAGGTAGCTAGACCCATGATATCTCCAGACTGGAAGCCGTGGTTACAGGGATGCTGAACCTTTGCTAAGAAGTCCTGCAGAAGAAACTACTGTAGATCCACGCAGCATTAATATGACTGCACGGCCTCTAGAACAAAGTTGCCTTGGTTTTGACGGGGATGGAAAGAGTTTGTGCTTGCCTGGAGTGTGGGCAGTCAGCTTGTGTCAGCCTACAAGGTTTTTGCAGCCAAACCCTAAGACAGTGATGCAGAGTCTAGGTATTTCTTTAATTTGTTCTGATTCATTTCAAAAACTTTGGCCCCCAGAGCTTTTCTGAAATACTGGCTAACTAATTGTTTTCCAGCCTGCGTTTAAGCACAGCACACCAGCAGCAGTCCAAGGAGCAGGTTTATGGAACAATGTTCATCCTCTTAGTGCACTTCTGGTTGAAAGATCCATGTTTAGGATACCTGGTGACCAACAGAAATGTGAACAGCTGTTAAAAGTCTCTGATCAAGAAGGCCTGATAACTCCAACACTGAGAAAATCTCCAGACTCCATATTGCCAATTACTTCTCCAACCAGTAGCTGGTTTGCAAGACCACAAAATCTGGTACCGTTCAACAGAATGCTGATGGCTAAATAGAAATGGTCCACAAATAGGGCTCAGTAGTGCTACAGAAATATGAACAACAACAGGAGAGGCAGCACACAACATGACTAATGATGAAGTAATTAAAGCTTAGAGAAGTGTTTATTGCTGGATGTTGTGCAACTCTCTAAAGATGTTATAAATATCAACAAAGTCTCTCTCTCTTTTTTTTTTTTTTTTTTTTTACTTTGTTTAGTTCCTTTGCTGGCTTATTTCTGGGCACAGCTTCTGTCTACAAGATATTTCTGGGTAGACCAGGGATTGTATGGTATGTGGACCAAAACAAATTGTGTGAATGCTGGTAAATGAAAATTACAGAGTTTTGTTCAGCTCTCTTGACTATCTGTTGTGAAAGGAAGTTCACTGTCTCTGGATGCAGTATTAGGAATAGAACGTTATGCAATAATTATAGTAATAGTAAAATTATAGTAGCAATAATACCACTTTTGCTCTTTCCCCATTGATTTGCAAGAATAGTTGGCTCCAGCCCTCTGTGTAATATTATGCTGGGATGCAGTTACTGGCTATAGGAGGCACTACTGCTGGGCAATGTGGTGACTTTTCTTAAGATCTAAAAGTTTATACTCTGTGGGCAGCAGTTTTATTTAAAATTTGGCATCCCGTGCTTGTACAGCATCTTGGCTTCTATGCCGTCTAATCCTTATTTTGGCATTGTTTCCATGAAGCTCAGACTCAGAGATCTGGCACCAGACCCCACTGTGTTTCTCCTCTCACTTTTCTCCTACTGCTCCCCACCAGCTAGACTGGAACAAGAAATAATGACATCCTACATTCCAAATGACTGACAGGCCTTGGGCTACGTGGAGGTGACTTCTCACTGAGGGAAATATTTGACTTGCAAGCAGGTACTGAAATCCTGTTTAGAAAAATCATGACTTTATGTCAGTGAAAATAAGATTATTATTTTTTTTTTACTTCTTATTTGAGAGTGAAGGATAAAAATGCAGCTAGCAGCACTTTCTTCAGTGAGGTGTAGGAACCTCTTCTACCTGGTAAGTGGTACAAAATGTCTGGATGTTGCTCCATGTTTAAAAAGCAGCTAACAACATGTGGGTTCCCATGTTCAAGCAAGCAGATTTACTTGAGGATGAGAAGAAGGAAAGGTGGTAGCCTAAATCAGCCTTGGGCCCTGCCTTCCCCATATCTTTCTGCATTCAGGGGGTTTCTAATGCCCATCAGTCCAAGCAGAGCAGTGCTTCTTGTCAGCTGCCTGGCCATTGCACACATGTGGCATGGCTGCAGCATTCCCAGACAGTCCTGCTGATGACCACACACCTACCATGTGCCACATGAATTTACATTTCTACCCAGGATTTCCTGAACTGATTTTGATGTCTTCTTTGCATGCTTTTGTCCCTCACGACACGGTCATGAGAACACAGTGGTGCAGCCTGCAACTTCATACTGCATCTAAAGTTCTCAACGTGTTGGTACATATCTCCTGTTGTCTTGGAAAGAGGACAGCTTTGCACAGACTGCCAAATTGTTTTTTGTCCCTTCTTAGACTTGCTTTAAGGAGTCTCTCACAGTGTTGATATGCTAAAAATACAGTATATTTTTATATTTTCTCTGCATACAAGTGATATTTTGCTCTTAACTGCACACTTATCGTAAGAACAAACAACAAAGCATCAGCAAAATATTGAAAGCAGCAGTTGGAAATAAGAAATCATAAAGAAAAAGATAAAGTAGGGAACAAAGGATATAATAAGTGATAAAATGCAGAAAACTGGTAAGGGAAGTCTAAAGTTGGGAAAATCCCTATCTGGAGTTGCTGAAGACAATGAAAATGAATTCTTCAATTACACTAGGAACAAAAGAGATCCTAATGATGGGGCATAAATATTATCAGCTGGAGATTTCTATAAAGAATTCCCACGATGTGGGAAAATATATATCCCGTAGCTATTTTTGTTCCTTTCTTGATGTATTTCTATTTTATTATGCTCATGGAAGCTCCTTTCAGATAATAGGTCACTGGAACGAAAGCAAAGCAACTTCTTCTAATGATAATCATTTATAAACCATTAGGGTTTAGTATACTTAGAAGTTCAGAAACCATCGGATAAGGAAATTTTCTGACTGTTGCTTCTTACTTTGAATTAATCGTGGAATAGCGAGGATATTCCAACACTAAAAAGAGTACAAATAGCACGTTGATATTCGAAGAGCTCACGTAAGATGACCTGAGTTACAATAGCTGAATTAGTCTACCATATTTACGTGTGTATGTGTGAGAGTGTGTGCGTGGAGGCAATAATACTGCTATTGGTATAGTTTCTAATCAGAAAAGAATTAAAGATGGAAATGTCTTTGACTTCAGACCATCAAGGAAAGAGGATCTTGTCAACTAATTGTCAACTCCTTCTTCAGTGAGATTCTAGGTCCGACTTTAAAATGTGTCTGTAGAGATACAATATATTTCCGATGCCTTCATGCTAGGGAAACTGCTCCATGGAATAAATGGAAAATGAAGACTAAAGTTCTTGAAAATATGAGTGGATCATATAATAAATAGAGAAATAGCTAGATACTGGCCTGTGTTGAAGGAAAGTTGTCTCAGGGTAATTATGTTTCAAAGAGATTGTTCCTAGTGAGCTTGACAGACATTGGAACTTACAGTGGACAAGGTGCCAGAGTTTGGCTACAGCAGCCAAGTCCAACCAGTGGCTCACAGGTCACACACTGCCTGGCACAGCCTGCAGTGTGACTGCCCTATCCCCTGCATGCAACTGTCACTCTTAATGACCAAACATTGCTGCGCTATTAACCCCACCTGGGTTGAAACCAGAGTCTGCAGTGTAGTGCAGTGCCAGCTCAAGTTATGGCAAACAGTTTTAAGCATTTTGGTACATTGTCTAAGCAATGCCTGTGAACAGAAAAAAACAATGTAGTCATGCTTTCCATTGTGGCATAGGAATTTGAGAACAGGTTTCAAGATTGCAAAAGGAAATGATCTTTTTATTTTTGTATATTTGCAACTTCATTTTCAGTCAACATAAATAGATGAGCTGCAAATTTTGGTACGGAATGTATAGAGTTGTAATCAGACATTCAACTCAAAAATCTGGTCATGTCTCTCTACTGCAGTCACACCTCGTTCACACCATTGCATTTTGAAAGCATGTACGTTTGTGAACAAATGTTTTCAAGGATGAAGCACAGGAAAAATAAAATTTCATCAAAAATCTCTGGCAAATACCTTGAGAACTCACTGGTAATTGCAGGCACTGCTGCTGAACCAGGCTGATGCATTAGTTTCACAGAAATAGGGTCACATATCCCACTAGTTTTACACTTTTGTTACTCTCCTTTTTTCATATTTTAACAAAAAATATTAAAAATTAAAATGTTTTGTTACTTATATGCATTAACTATATATTTTATGAATGCCTCCTATTTTGTTATGTTGGCCCATGACGTCAGAGGCAGATGTCGGTGGTATGGCAGTAGTGGTTGAACCTTCCCACCAATATCCCATTACATTTTATTGTCATGTGACAGATGACAGCAGTCTGACTCAATGATGTCTGACATGGAAAGTGCACCTGAAGAAAAGGTGTGTTACTGAATTCCTTCATGTGGAAAAAATTTCACCCCTTGACATTCATCCACGATTATGAACATTAATGGAGACCAAGGGGATGTATGCACGGTGGGGCAGTGAGTGGTACGTTTCAGCAGTGGTGACAGTGACAGTGGTGACTATGGTGTTGACTATGCTGAAGAACAGCATTTTGTAGCTGAGGATTTGCTCTATCAAACAGTGTTGCTGTGCTTATTGTATCTGTTGTAGTTTCCATGGAAATAAATAGGAGGCATTACTTTTGGAGTGACCTACATACATGCAGCCCAAGACAATTTCTCTTCAACTAGTGTGGCTCAGGTAAGCCAAAAGGTTGGACATTCTTGTGCTATAGCAAAGAGGGGAAAGCAGTCCTTGGCTCTGTGCAGGATTAGTGAACATGATCAGATAATCCTGGCTGAACATCAAGAAACATCAAGAAAGATCAAAGAAGTGGCTTCCAGCAAACACCCTAAGAAGTTCAACCTGTTTAAGTTATCCAAAAAATAAAAATGAAACCCAACCACAAAAAAAAAACCCATACAGAGACAAAGACGGCAAAGAAATCTCTGTACTTTTGCAGGATGAAAATGTTAGGTTCTGGAAGGCTCTTTTACTTCAGTAGAGAAAAGTGAGACAAAACCAAACATTGAAGCCAGGCCCACGCAAATGAAAACCCAGGTATATATTTTTGAAGGGTTGAAGTCATTAAAATACTGACAGAAACTTCTACAGGAGGTGGTAGTATTCCATTTTTTTATTCCAACTCATTAGGGCAGAATGGGTGATTTCTTTTAATGAAGCACAGGTGATTAGGCTCAATATGGGAATAACTGGGTGAAATATGATGGCATATGGCATGCAGAAAGTCAGAGCAGACGATGTAACAATCCCTGCAGTCTCTGGCTATGTAAAATTGTGAACTCTGTCTTACGAAATTCAGCGCTAGCAAAGCACTGACCTCCAAATTCAGACTTAGCCCAAGAGAGTCTTTAATGTCTTTTGGATCCAGGCAGATCAACCTGCCGTTAACGCAGGCTTCACAAGTGGATCCTGGAAATTCATAGAACTCAGTCAATCCAGACAAGTTTATCATATCAATCAACTGGGGGGAGGCTGAAGAAGCTGCCAGGCAGCAGCAGATGGCCCCTGCTCAGTAGTGGCTGTATACAGAGACAGCAGTAGGGACAGCTCTAGGAATCAAGAAAATCCCTGGAAAGAGTCTCTACTGATAGGAGTTGGCATAGGATGAGGGTCCTGATATTTCTGCTTACTTACAGAGGAACAATTCAAATCCAGAGGAAGTAATTCAGGGTTTACTGTAGTTAATATAAATATTATAGGCACACTGCACACTGGGAGTTGATGGCACATTCATTCTTGTTCAGCGGCTACCGCCTGCTGAAAGCTCCTCTCAGAGATGTTTTAAATATTTAGCATGTTATAAACTCACACATTTAAATGTCACCTTTGTAGCTATCTATGAAACAGATGTCAGACTTTGACTACTGGGGAAAAAAAGAAAGGAAGAATAGAAAAAAATTAAAGAGCATTTAGGGTCTGATCCAAGCTAACAGTAGGCACAAACTTCAAGGACTGACACTCATGGATCTACGCTGTTCCCCTTGATGTTGAAGCCCTATGGGCTGCGCTGGCAACAGGAGCACCTCTCCCACCATCCTAATGATGCTCCAGTGCATGGCCTGGTTTTGAGTCCAGTTGTTCTCACTAAGACTTAACAACAATGCGCCCTCCTCCTCCATTTCTCATCCCGTAACAGTATTAAATGCAACCAGGGCACTCTCCCCTATCAGCGCTCTGTGTCGACGCGGAAAGAAAGCGAACGACTTAAAGGTAGGGTATCGGCAACTGTGTTGGATTTCCTGCCTTTTGTGCAGACGTGAGACCAACACAGGCTTGTATTTATTGACGATTTTGGTGTATGTGAAGGACCAGTTACTTTTGTGCATGGTTTTGTCTTTCTTCCCGTGTTCTGTTGTCCCTGCTGCCGCAAACACTTGCGCCTGAAGAAAAGAAGAACTAAACCCAGGGAGAAAAATAGATCAGCCTCTATCAATTGGCCCGTTCAGAAGAAGGAATAGATTTTACTCTAATCTGTGCCATTAGCATAACAAGAGAAATGCTGGAGCAGTTGTTAATAACAGCAAAGAGGTTGTTTAAGTCAAGCATGTGTTTCAGCTCCACGGGCTGATTAATCTTGTCACCAATTTTTTGGTGACAAAACTTTTCACTGGAGGCAGAGGGGAAAGGAGGGGGAAGGAAAAGAAAAAAAGAAAAAAAAAGAAGGAAAAAAAAAAAAAGAAGGAAAAAGAAAAGAAAAAAAAAGCAGTAAAATAGCCACGTCCCCGCCTTCAAACCTGTCTCTGTGTCTCTCTGTGTCTACCCTTACTTCTGCCTGGATTAGTCGACATAAAGCTGTTTTCGACAGCCAGGGCCCTCAATGGCGAGTTAAATTTAGACAGATTGTGAGGAGTGGAGAACATGGGCCTGAGAAAAGGGACCCGGCTCCCGCCCTGACCCCGCTTTGTTCCCCCGCCGTGGTCACCTGCCACCCCGCACAAAGGGCCGCGCTGCCGCCGCGCCGCCCTGACCCGGCCCGGCCCCATTGGCTGCCGCCCCCGCTGTTGCCGGGGCAGGCCCGGGGAGGCCGGCAGGCTTAGGAGGAGAGCCAGGGAAGGCTGGGGAAAGCAGGAGGAGTGCGTCGCAGCCACCCTGCTCGCCCAGCTGTGGGCCGCTGGCGTGGCGTTGTAGGGCTGGCCAGGCAACGGTTTGCGTGGGGCCACGAGGCTGGGAGCAAGTGGCTGGATTGGCATGCTGCTGCAGCATCAGGTGGCCCATCTCCCCCTCCGGTAACCCCTGCTCTATCTAAGTGAATGCCTCTCTTGCCTCCGCTTGGTTTTATTTTAATCTCGGTTTTGCATGGCTGGAGCTGCTTTGCTAAATTAAAAACAAACAAGCAGTGTGTGAATGAGAGCAGCCTCTGGCTCAGCTTGTTATCAAAACCTACCTGTGCACGGCACTGGTTTTATTTTCTAGTTTGCTGAAGGATTTGCAGACAAAAACATGGGAGGGAGGAGAAGAAACAGCAGATCTTAGGCTAAATGCTGTGCTTACCCAAATACCCATAATAAAAGGGGTTTGTCCGTACATGCTTCGCCCACTGAAACAAACAGGGAAAAGGTTCTGTTGCTTCTGTGTAGCATTTTCTGATTCAGGAAGACATTTCATACACGTGCTTTTCAGTAAACATGCCAGTGCCCCTTTCCATTCAGCAAAAGTACTGACATGCCTGAAGTTAATTCTGTTTTATAACACGATGCCTGGGCCGGTGTCATTGGCCGCCTCTTGCCGAGCAATGTCTGCAGCTAGGCCGTGAGCAGAGAGGCCAGCTGGTCAAAGCAGAGCAACAGCATCCTTGTGATTGGCCTGAAATAGGAAAAAAAATAGCTCGCGGAAACAATTCTATGCTATGAATGTGTAAATTTGTTTCTACTGAAAGCGGTGCATTTGTACTTCTTTACATCACTCTCGAAGCTTGGCTTCTTCTACTGTATTTTACTGAAGATCTCAGCAAGGGCTTTGAACAGCCGGTTTTACCTTGCTTCACCTTGTCACGGGGCAAAATAAACACCCAGCTTCTCCTGGCAAGCTGGCTGTCTATAAAGGAACCCGCAGAAATAGCAAAGGATGCAGTGGTGCCTCAGGGAGACTGAGGCATGGTAGGAAAGCAATTGGGCTCACACAGCCAACTTGTGAGGAAGATTGGAACGTGTAGTTTGGAATGTTTGTGTGCTGCCACTTTGATTCTGTCACGGCTCACAGTATCTGGTTGCTAGGGTAATGTTATTACTTTTGATCCATAAATATTAAGTATTTCATAAGAGCAAGTCACACGTTGTACCCATGGATTCCTTCATACGCATATATTCTCTTCGTTCTTCAATCATAGAATGGCCTGGGTTGAGAAGGACCACAATGATCATCCCCCCTGCTATGTGCAGGATCACCAACCACTAGACCAGGCTGCCCAGAGCCACATCCAGCCTGGCCTTGAATGCCTCCAGGGATGGGGCAGATCTCCTATCTAACATCATACCTGTCTTATCTTGTTAAGTGCCTTATTCTCTCTAGCCTTTTAGGTGTGCAGAATGATCGTAAAACAGTTCTAAATCAGTCTTCCTCATTTAAATTGGTGACGACACTGAAATTGACTTTGAATAGTTTGTAAAGATGTGAAGGCAGGATAAAGTGGTGCCAAAGAGAGTAATATGCCTGTACGATGCTTGTTCTTGCAGCCACTGTGCATGAGGGGGGTCCTGTCGCTGTCCCTGTTCTCAGTGACTTACTGTCTGTCCTCTGTCCTCTATCCTGCCCTGCTCTGCTGCAGTTCAGACATTCTGGTTCCTCCTTTTTGTTTATTTAGTGGGAATGTGCCATGTTGCAAAGTTGACCCTGATTTCCTTCATGAGGAAGGGGAAAGAGTAAAAGCATTCTGAATGATACAAGTCCCTGCATAAAATAGGAGATAGATATAAAATAACACAGTTTTCCCCTTCACTAGAGACCTTCCCCCTAGGAGAACGTAATATAGGTGATGCAAAATACAATGCAAATGAGTCTTAACAGGAAAACAGTAAGCAAATGCAGTGTTTTAAATGGTGCACCAATATTTGCTTTGCCGTTATGTGCTCTACTGCACCACCTGATAGTTCTTCATGGAAAATCAGAAGTGGGCACAAGGAGAGGTAAGGATAAGTCCCACATTTCCTTTTTTTCTCTCTCCAATGTTTCAGTCTGCTTTAAGAGGGAACCTCTTAGGGTATTAAAAAATCAGCTAACTGACATGATTTCTTATAGTGTCGTTCACCTTGCTTACTCTGAATATTATGTAAGTGTGGAGTTATAATTCCATACATATGAAGTGGCCTCAAATTAATGAAAAGTTTAAAAAAAATATAAAAGAAAACCCAACAAATGGATTAAAAAAAGTATGGTTGCATTTGGGAGATAAAACACCACTCACGCCCTATGTATTTTAGGGAAATATATTTGAAGTCCTGATATAGATAGAGCAATTACCACAAATAGAGCTGTAAGTGATAACTATATTATTCAAAAGGCCACGCTATTACAAATGGTCTGGGGGAAAGGGAGGGGCACGGATGCATAAGAGATACGATGTCTATTTTAATCCTCCCAATTCTGTAAGCAAACATTTATGTGAACAGAACTGACTTAAAAGATCCAACTGCTAAGGAAGCTAGCCATCTTTTGAGCGGATTCTGGTCAGAAGGTGCGTCAGGGCAATAACTTTGTAGAATTGTAAACATGGTTTTACTGGTAACATCTGTTGTGCTTTCTCTCGCCGTGCCCCATAGTGGGCTATTCTGAACTGACACCAAGGATATTGTGGTGAGTTAAAAGTAGCTCTCTGGAGACCGAACTGCTCTGTGCTTACTGTCTCTTGCTCTAAAAGTTCCCAGGAGAAGTGCTTGACACACGAACTGTTTGACAGAAGGACAAGGCAAGATGACAGCTTGGGACGCCTATGTCCATCAGAAGTCTCAGTCTGTATCCCACTAGCAGAGGGTATTTAAAGATCAGACACATAAATAATAGCATTCACACACATTTGGTTACAATACTTAATAGCCGTATCAGGAATCAGGAGAAAAAACAATGTGTCCTTTATAGCATTTTTAAAGGAATTAAAACGGCTAGTGATGACATTTGGTTGCTTTTTGTCTTTTCATTTGTTTGTTTTTAAACCTCCAATTTACTAGCGCCGATCTGATGCTATTTTAAAAGCTAAAAAGGAACCAAACCAAAGTGTTTCGCTTTCCCATCCATTGTGAGCTCCGAAGATTTCCCTTCCAAAAGTGGTCCAGACTGCTACTTTTTATTTTAATGGTTTGATGCATAGGAAAAGGGTTAACTGCATAACTCAATCACACAATATCTTAGATTACAGATAGCCTGCAAGGAAAGGTTTTGCAGTGTGGTAATAACTACCACTGCATCGTGGGAACAGGCTGTGGCAGACAATGATGGAATTGACAATGGTGCATACAAAGGCCACCTTTGGGAGAAACCATATCTCACAGCATGCTGGGAAAAGTGAGAAATAGTAGCAGATGCTGTCAGGACTATAAGCAACAGATGCCTCCTGGCCAGCGTTCAGCCAGTACAACCAGATCACACCATTCATAAGCAGGGAACATTTTTTTTTCTCCCTCTCTTTGTAGGAGGGAGGTAGCAAATACAAATATTGCGGAGGAATTAAAAACAGCAGATGGTGGCAGCAGGATTTGATGAGATCAGGGTCAGGTATGGGTATACATTTGGTAGTGGCATTAATCATCCTTTCCCTTTGGGAACTGAAAGTTCAGGCCGCTAACACAGCATTAAATTGACCACCTTCAGGTTATGTTTTACTTACCCAGTCACCCTCAATACCCCCTTGTCATTCCCCCCCCCCCCCTTCAACAGCATGGCCACATAGCTCTCCCGCACAAGGCTCTGGTAGATTTAAGAGAGTTTAAAAGAACATATGTTCAATATTTGGTTAATTCAATTTGTGCTTAAATCATTAATAAGCCAGCCAATCCCGAACAGGAAATGTTAAAAGCCTCCTATTAAACTGACTGCATTATCTCTCCAGCTCTTGTGCCAAGCTGGTTGTTTTCACCTACAAACGCTCTCTGTTTATTATCAGCTTGAATATATTTGGTCACCTTTCATCTCCCATCTTAGCTTATGGCTCCCATCGTGAGAGCTCCAAAGGAAATAAGGAGGTAAATAACACAGCCCCCTTGGAAAAACAGAGTTAGAAAGTGTAAATGAGCCTTCTTGCATGCGCTGCTCAATGTGTTGGGTTCAATACAGTCAGATCATTAAAGGAATGTAAATGAACAGTTCATTTCAGAAAGCGACACAGATTTGTTTTCAGTAGCTTGTTTCAGAGTTTGGTTTTATTGTAAGAGTGGTTTGAACTCATTACAGCTCTCTGTGTGGACTTGTCAAATCTCTGCGATCATTTTTCAAAACCAAAGCATATTTTCTTCTAGTCATTGCTCTATTATGAGACTGTTTAGTAAACAGGAAGATGATGAAGGTGTGAGCATTCTTCTCCTACGGCTGTGGTTTTCTTTGGCAATTAGAAGAACACAGCCTGGTAATTAGATGATCTGCATTCTAGCATCGTCTCTGATGCTGATTTCCTCACCTTAGGAAGGTGATATTTCTTCTATTCCTCAGTTTTCTCTATTGTGAAATAAGGATTTTCACTGTACCTGCATCAAAGAAGTATTGTGGATGCTTAAATTATTCTCTGTTTGCCTAATGAGTTTGTGGAGCCTCTGAAAAACGTGCCCAGTAGACATGCTGTGCCAGATGCCAAAAAGTGATATTTTGGTGGTTGTAACCTGAAACTTTGGCACTTAAAATGTAAATTCTGAAACGCAGGCTGCGTAAGAGGTGAGAACTGACTTCCATTTGTTGAATTCTCTTATTGATGCTCTGGTCCTGGGCTTGTGTGGCATGTTCTGGGAAGACTGGCATTACCCCAGATCCCTGACTTCCCGTGTCAGTAGACCTTTTGGCCATCCAAAGCAAGAATTGTCTAGAGGTGTAACAGGGAATCTGGCAACCAGTTGTGGGTCAGATCAGGTCCTCCAATCAGACCATTAGATTCTACTTTACACAGTGTTGTAGGT
>PPHD01020777.1:0-13512 GCA_002909625.1 Bambusicola thoracicus | reverse complement strand
GGGGGGGGCGGCGCTGTCAGAGGCGGAGCGGCTCCATCCGCGCGGCTGCACCCGCCGAGACGGCGGCGGCGGCGCCTCGGGGCGGTGTCCGCGCCCCCTCCGCGGCCGGCGGCTGGTGCGGACGGACGCGCGGACGCAGCGCGGCGAGCTTAGAAGGCTGTTCGCCCTCCTGAGCGTAGTCCATTCTCCCTCCCCCCCCGACTCAGCTCCGCTCCGGCCGCGGAGGTCGGACCCCCCCCCACGGTGGGGTGCGGCAGATTTAGGGGAGCGCATCGCGCGGGAGCGGCCATTTGCAGGGCGGCCCCCGACGGTTTGGCGGCGGGTGGCGGGGGGAGAGGGGCCGCGGTGCCTCGACGCCCTCCGCTCTCCGCCCTGTGCCTCGCAGGCGGCCGTACCCCGGGTCGCCGGTATCGCGCCGTGCGGTGTGTGGAGGCACCGTCGGTGCCGAGAGGGGCCACGGTGCTCTTTGCTCGGCTCGCACTCCGCTGGTGCCGCTCGGGTGCCTGCGTGCTCTGGGGGAAGGCAAGGTGCGGGGTTGGTGGAGCGCGGATGGCCGCCTTCTGCCCTTCTCTGCGTGGCAGTGGTTGCGTTTAGCACGAGGATGTGGAGCGGCAGCTTCCTGCCGAGTAATTCGGGAGCAGCAGTGCAATTCCCAAATGATTTCGTTTTTAACTGCTGATAAATCACATCTCTGTATGTAGCAACCTGGCTCAGGGGCTGCAGTCCTTCGAAATGCACAGGTTATAGAAGTGATGAAAAATGGGCACATGCACAGAGTTCCTCTCAGCAGCAGCAGCACTGATGGGAAAGTTACAGTAACTGATGGATAACTGTGAGTTGTCTGTTTCTGACGCTCTGCCTCTTGCACGTGTATGGGCAGGTGCGTGAGCACAGTGTGTGTGGCTTCCTCACACAGCAGAGTAGAAGGTAAATGAAAATCGATGTACCTGTGCTCTTCCGAACACACCACATTTTCTGATGAGGCCAAAGGAAGATGTAGTGAAGCTAAAAAGAGTGAGCCATGGTTCTTCATTCTTGTATAGTGATGTTCAAGAGGGCCGCAAGCAGTAGGTCTGGTGGTCAAGTCTCAGAGACCAGAAATATTTTTCTTGTAACACAAGCTTTTCCGTTCAGCTTGTGTCATCATCTTCTGTGAAATGTGTGGATGTGGAACGTGGTTAGTGGGCATGGTGCTGATGGGTTGATGGTTGGACTTAATGGTCTTTCCAACCATAATGATACCATGATCAAATTCACTATTATCAAGGTTTAGCTGCTTCCTCTTTTTCCACCTCTGACACAAGCTGCCCAAATAGCAATGCCAGTACCAAAAGAAGCAGCTCACCACCCTTGTATGCTAATAAAAAAGGAGCCAGACAGCAGGATCATGCTCTTCGCTCCATGCTCCATGTGATGCTGTAACATGTAATGCAGTGTCAATGAAAGGAAGCACTGTTCTCCAGCATCCCATGTCATACGGTTATCCCTGGTGAGTGGCAATGCATTCCCTGCAATATTTTAAACATGAGAGTAACAAAATGAAGGAACAACACAAGATGACCAAAGATTCTTGTAAAGTCTGGAGAACAACTAGCAATGAGCGAAATGCATTTAAGACATTCAAGGCCAGACTGACTGGGGCCTTGGGCAGTCTAATCTAGTGGGTGGCAACCAGCCAATGACAGGGGAATGGAACTGGCTGATTCCTTCCAACCCAATCCATTCTAAGATTCTTCAAATCTGTTAAAACTGTTTTCGTATAATAAACACCCTGTTGTGAGCCTTGGATTTCAAAAGGACTAATTGGCTTCTTTGAGTAATATCTATTTTTAGAAAGCACTGTGCATCCACGTAGCAGAAAGTTCTTGCAAGCTTTCTCAAGCAAGTATCCAAAGCTGCTACTTACTATGTCCCAGTGGACATAGCTGTTGAGTTAGTTAAAAAAATAAATTTAAGCAGATATTTCTGTGGTTTCCATCAAGTAATACAAAAAGATCAACGTTAAGAGGAACACCGGTCTTCTCATACCTGGTAGAAATGCTATGTTGCATATAGAGGTAAGTGAAACTTGGCAGTTAAGTGTAATTTTTCTGAAGGTTTATAAAAAGCAAGATAAAGTACTCCATCTACTCCAAGAAGTGTAGTGACAACAAGATAAATGGGAGTCTCTCCCAGATACTGCCACCTCATGAGCGTTCTCTAAGTGGGAAATAAAGCAGCATGGCTGTAGAGGTGCTGAGTTACTATGGACTAAAAATAGAAACAGTAAAATAATGAAGGCTGTTGTTGCTTCACTGGCTGGGATGGGCTGTGAAATAAGAAGAATCCTTCAAGTGAAATTTGAAAAATAAATGTCTGTTAAACTCTACATTAGAGACCAAAACTCAAGGAGAGTGGCTCACCAAAGGAAACTTTATCAAAATATAAAGCAGAAGAAAACCTTAAGAACTCTCCTGCATCTCATCAGCCAAATCCCAGCTGTGATGAGCAGTTCAATGCATTATACATATTCTGTGAATCACAAAGGAAGCTTCTGCAGTGAGATACCGAACCACACTGCAGCCCGGGAAGCTTGGCATCTCCTTGCAGCTGTAGGTGTTCGGCTTTCTGAGCTGGAACAACAATTCACAATGAGAAGCCAAATGTTTCAGTGTTGCTGGCCATTCAGTCAGGGATCCATATAAAAATCGAAGCCAGTGAGACTCTCCTTTTGCTCAGGGGGAATATGTACATAACGCACTCTAAAAGCATTTTTAAAATATTCCATTAGCTCTTTAATTGAAAAGGGCTTCAGAAAGGGCATTGTACTTCCTTTTTGCTCCAAGTTCTGGAAAAGGAAGAAAATCCCTTGTAAAGAAAGATCACAAATTTTACTTTGAAATTAACTCCGACAACATTCCTATAGACACAGAAACAATTGTGCATTTACCTTCAGCTGTATCACATGTGAAGATTAGAGTGCCTCTTGAAAACAAATGAAATTAAGAAGTAATCTCAAAATCATCATTGATTAGCAAGAGATATGATATTAATCGCTATCAAAAATACATTTGCTATATGTAATTGTCTTGTTAACATTTCTTCCATTCTAGCACTCTGATGTCTCTTGTAGGAAGAATTCAAACTTTCAAATGTATTTCCTTTTGCTTTGGATCTTTTGCATCTATAGATCTTTGGATTTTTTGCATCTACTGTAAGCATTTTCATATTTACATACAGAATCCCTTTGCTATATAAATCTCTGATGACTTGGGCTCAGCATGTTCTTCTCATGTTCCTTTGCCCCATTTGCCAGCAATGATTTGGCATCAAGGTTGAATGAAATCATGGCCTGAATCACAATTTGGAGCCCACCATTAAATGAGTCTCTATCTATAAACAAAAAGAAAGCAACTGTTTAGCACCCACATACACATGTCAGCATATGGTGTAAAGTTTCCAAGAAGTTCATACACACTAAAGCAAATAAACTTCAAGTTTTAAACATTTTGAAAATATAATTTGAAACAATGGAATTTACATAATCTTCTACCTGCACATGACACGCTACCCTGCACATAGCAGGGGGGCTGAAACAAGATGATCGCTGTGGTCCTTTTCAACCCAGGCCATTCTATGATTCTATGATTCTACAGTCTCTTGTGAAATGTATTACTGTTTCAAAAAATTAATTTCACTTTTATGACATATTTCTAACATTGAAAGAGAGTTCAGTAAGATGTATTGGAAATCAAAGATTAATTCTACGTATTAATTCTCCCTTTACACTTCTACTCCACAGTTAATAACTTCCTAGTTTGGGTGCTTTTGCATATACTCCCTCTCCATTTGAGCAATAATTCCAATGGAGTTAACAAACATTGGGTTGTATTACAAGTCAATCTGGATTTAAGAAAGTCTCTGCTTCATTCTGTGCATGTGGACCATGGAATATACAAGGGTGAAATCCCTTCAACCCAAGAGTGAGTGCAGCAAAGTAGTGTGGCTCTCTTTGTTCTTAATGGGATGCACTGAGCAGGTTTGCCATCCATGCTAGGTGTGGCATTCTGTGTACACAGAATGAGGAAAGGACTCACGAGGAAGGTACAACGGCTGCATGAAAAGGACCTGTGCTTTTTGATAAGATGAAAACTAGAATTTAGTGTTGAGCTCATGCTATATGAGAGTGAGCTCTGGCACATGTTCTCTGGTTCGGATCACGATGTAGCGCCACTCTGTGTAGAATTATAGAATCATAGCATGGATTGGGTTGGAAGGGAGCTTAAGGTCCATCTAGTTCCAACTCTCTGCCATGGGCAGGGCTGCCACCTACCAGATCAGCTTAGAACAGGGCCCCACAAACCTGGCCTTGAATGCCTTCATGGATGGGGCACCCACAGCTTCTCCAGGCAGCCCTCCCTGGTCATAAGTTCTGCAGGTCATAGTAGTTCCCCAAAGGAAATCTTAAGGCTCTTTCTATCCATACCATTTTTAGCATAGCAGTCAAACCCCTCGCCTCAACCCTTCACTCAGTGAAGAAAAATTTCCTAAAATGGTTTTGTATTTATCACTAATTTATGTCGATAAATTCAGACCCAATAAATACCCTGCTTGGCTATTTTTGTCTCAGAGCAGAACATTCCACTATGGTTTTAATCAGCTATGAGGTGTCCCAGTTTTATTAAACAATGTTCAGCGACCATGAATAATGTATTTAGAAACGATGAATTGGAAATTTTATTTTTATTTTTACAGGAGGCCAAATAATTCTGGAGGAGAAGCAGTTCTTAAGAACCTGTGAAAAGACTGGTGAACTAAAAGTAATGCTCATTTACTACATATCCAGTTTCTACAGGCTTCCTATCTTTAAGTACTCACACTTTATTTGTCTAGGAGCAGGCTCATACCAGGTGCAAACTCTCAGGAGATAAAAGCTGTGGTGTCTCCCTGTCCAACTGTACATATGATGCACAATGAGCTTAGAGGTGCATTATGTACCTCTATTTTAGTTGAGGCTTACAAGTTGAAGGTAGAAAGGCTGAGGAAAGCACTGAGAAAATGTTCTTAAAATCATACAAAATCCAGCTGAAAAGAAGCTTATCATTTTCTTAAAATACTGTTTTATGGATCTTCTATTCTGCTGCTTTACTTCAATTTCTGTAAAACATACAGTGCCAAAGGAATTAAGAGAATGTAATTTACCAGTGTGAAATAGGAGTACCTCACAGGTGAACCCAACACTCATTTTCAAAATTAGTATTTTCTCTCAGTGATTTCAGAGGCCAGCCACAGAACACTCATGTTTCTAAGGGACGGACTCTTGTTGTCACTGCTGTCCAAACGCTGCTCTGAATAATAAAATATTATTCATAACATCTGATGTTACTAAACTCCCCATGCTTCTCATACATATACTTAGTATGCTTTATACAAACAGCATACTGTTTCATACTTGCAAAGCAGGAAGAATAATTTTATGGACCGACAAGGAATAAACTGTGAAGTCCTAGAGTGTTGGTATAGATGGGTGACTTTGTAGATAGACACTGTAAGCCCAGTAGTATGCACCATTACTGCCCACATTTATTTGACATTTTCTGTTGCCGTTTTTACCTTGACACCTCTTTAGTTATCCTATCTGCACCTTTGATTAAAATGTACATTTGCAATGTGAAGGCTATGAACTATGTGTAAGAAAGTATGTTGTGAACATAAACTAATAAAACATGCCTGAAGAACTATATGCAAGTCTCAAGTATGATGGCAGCTGGTAAGTACGTGAGCATGGATCTAACATATGGTAGAAACAAAGGCTTTTCACAAGGTTTTACGCATGCTGTAATAAAGTGAATAAGCACAGTTTATTCTCAACAATACCTGAAATCAACTTAAATTCAACTGAACATTTATTTATTTGTTTGTTTGTTTGTCTATTATTGCATTTCACCGATTATTATTGGAGCTGTTAATTTTGAGAATAATGCTTTCAGAACACTTTCTTTAACGTGGAACCATTTCTGCTGGCATCAAGATTCTTCACGTAGGGGACAGAAATATATATTAAAAAAAAAAAAAAGTGTTGCAAAATAATCCCATGTACAGCAGCAGCAAAGAGCAGTAAGCCAAAGGCTTATATCGCTGGGTAATCAAAGTCACAATCTGGTGTCTTCTCCATATGTTTTGGATGGGTAGGAAGAATAGCATTGCTCTTCCCAAGCATTAGGACTCCTATGCTAGTATATTAAATAGTCCTTGGGGCTATTCTGTGTCCTGGCTGACAATGAAAATAGTTTGGCCTCACTATCAAACTCTCAGAGCTCCAAGCAAGAGTGGCTACGTCCATATGCTGAGTGGTCCCAGAGGTCGCTTTGGAGATTGCTGGTTGTGCCAGACCATACCAAGCCATTTCCCAGCCTTTCCTCCGCGAGGGATATAGATGATCACGTTTCAGCTCCTGTATGCTCACACTTAATTTAGTGCTTCATATGCAGTCCTTAAGCTCCTATTTCTCTTACAAGATGCAATGGATGAAATTCTTAAAACCCTCAGTTAAATTTGTCATGTGACACTGTTGCTTGAGTTTAAGGTACCAGATGGTGATAAAGATAAAATAGGCTTTGTTGCAGTTCCATAATTGAAAGCCAGATGGTGTTACTAAGGCTGATAAAGGGAAAACAATAATATATCCCTGCCCTACTCTGCTTCAGATTTCCAGCTATTGCTGTGGAGTCGAAAATCCATCTGTTCAGATATTACTCACTGTATCATGCAGCTTTTTGGACACAAATTTCTGAAAAAGCAACAGGTGCAAGCACTTGCAAACTTTTGTAAGTTTCAAAGCACGTTAGAATAATATTAAAACTTCAATTTTAAATACGTTTCTGACAGAAGATGAAAATAGTTAAACTCTGCAACCCTAGTAATATTAATTTGATATAGAGAGACAAATCTTCAGTGTTAACTGATTAAACTGAGCTAATGTGATGGAGAACTAGTCCCATAGGAGAAATATGGCTTCAAACTTGCTGTAGTGAAATATGAACTTTCATCTGTAAGTAGGTCTAGAAAAATGGCTAGTCTGCTGTTTCAAATTTGTCAAATCTTTATTCAAAAAATCAGCTGAGTTTACTGCTTTGGTTTCTTTTGCATAAGAAAGTTTTGCTCATCATTTTGAGAATATCAAAGTAATACAGTGGTTTCAGACATTAAACAAAAGTTGAAGTTGGCAGGGAATCAGAGATGCAGAAGAAACAAAAACATGTTGTTCTCTTAGCAGAAACTATTTTGCTTAATATTTGGGATGATGTTAATTTCCATAAATAAATTTGCAACTCAGGGATATATAAATAATTAAGGATCGACTTTCATGAACTGATTGTTCTTATTCACAAAAGGGGTATCAAAACTGCATATGCTTATCTGTGGAACTAGCTATTAAAAAATTATTACGGATGTCCTAAAAACTGTACTCTGGAAGCTGACTTGTGGCAGTGTTCAGATCAACAATGAAATTTGAATGTTTTAGCCCCATACAGTGCTGTAAGACAGCAGCTAGTTGCTGGGGGATGTCATGCTGCCTTTGCATGGAATATGTTCTAGGTCTTGCCTTGGTGTTGTGGCTTCAGCTTTGGTACAAAGTGGGGAAGCTGCTTGGATTATACTAACTGGGCACTTCAGTGTGTTTTGCAGGACCCTAAGGACAGACACAAAACAAGGTTCTTCTTTGATTTGCCAATGTAGATGTACCCAGCTTGCATAAATTTCTAAGAAATGAAAAGTTTCCAGAAAAGGTCAAGAAAAGGAGTCCTCTTGCTATATGTTTACATCTACTGCCCACTGAACTAGTTTCTACACATTTAAATCTTCGGATATTTTGTTCTGTGGCCCAGATTTGAAGGAAAATACCATGAAATTCATGCATGATGTGAGTAGAACTGTAGTTAGCTGGAGAAGGTTATCTTGGTCAAAATTTAAGAATGTATCAGACATTTTCTCTGCTCAGAGGGTGGTGAGGCAGTGGCACAGATGCCCAAGGAATCTGTGGGTACCCCATCCCTGGAGGCATCCAAGGCCAGGTTGAATGGGGCACTGGGCAGCCTGGTCTTGTGGGGAGCAACCAGCCCATGGCAGAGGGTTGGAAATTGGGCCATTCTATGATTCTGCATTCTTTCCTTGAATACACAAATACTGATTGACACAGACAGGTGAAAAGGAGTCACTTAGTTCAGTGAAAGGACTTCAAGATCCTCTCTAATAGCTTCTTGAGGGACATCAGAAGTCGTCTGTGTCAGATGGAAACTGCTGAGAAGAGAGAGGATTTCTTGGGTAGGAATCCTCCTGTCTTCCCCAGATCACCCTTCATTATCTTTTGAAGTGGTCAGAACTCAAAGTTACTTAACCTGTCAGCAGACCCACACATGCTGACCTTCATCAGTTAATTACTTTGTTTACTTCTAGGTGTTTTGTTTGTTTGTTTGTTTGTGTATTCTTCCCTAAAAAGGTGGTGTAGATACAGTGGAAGATAACGAACCATGATTTCACACGAGTATTGCATGGAATAATTGTCAAAGAACTTTCAGCTGTACCTTGTAGGTGTACACAACATTTTCTAAACTAATATTACTTTAAAAATTATTTAACAAGAACTGTACATATCGCATGTATGGACAAGTTCATTCATTGTTATTGAATTTATTGGGATAATGGCAATGAATAAGAAAAAGAAAAAAGCATTTGAGGTCCAATAAGGTAACTCTCTGTTCTGCAAGGTGTTTTAGCCGTATGAAATGATGACATATGAGTGAATCATTTCTTTGTAGGTGTCATTTCAGTCAGTTTCTCACTCACTGTATGTGGTATTTGTAGAAACCTTTGTATTTTCTGAAAAAGGTACTGCCCTGCAGTCCATCAGTGCTCTCACTAAGTACTAAGTACTAGACCTTTGAAGTACACTATTTAAAAAACAAATCAAGTAGAATATTTAAAGCTTGAAACATGCAGCAATGTTTGGCATTACTGAAAGGTTAGGTAACACCTACATGGATGGATAGGTGCTATGTATCTTATTACATACCACAGCCTAGAATTCATACAGATTTCTTCATTAAAATCTCCTACTGACTATGACTGGTAACACTGCCAGCAAGGTAGAGGCAGATGTTGTCATCTGCTAGAGCAACATATACCATGCCAGATCTGACAGTGCAAGGGAAGTGAGGCCACTGCAACTCCATGCCCCCAGGTCTGACCAGCAGGATGTCTGAAAAGTGTTCTTAGTAGCCACCTGCAAAGAGATTACGTATGGACAGCATATGTATACATGACAAGCCACACAGATGGCAGTCAGACACTCAGAGCACTCACTCAAGTACAGCGCCAGTGGCATCATCCTGTTTCCACCTTTGGTTAAGCAAGATAGAGATCCACCAGGTTGCTCTGAAAGTAATGCCTCCTGTTTATTTCCATGGAAACTACATACAAGTACAAAGAACACAAGAGCAATACTTGATAGACCAAATTCTCAGCTACAAAACTCTGTTTTTTGTTTTTTTTTTTTTCAGTATGGCTACCACCAGTGCATTTTTGTCAGCAATGAACAAAAGCCTGCAAGCTACACTTGTAACATGCTACACTAGCAGAGGTGACTCACTGTTTGACAGTTGCTGTGATCGTGTTACTGTTAGGAAAATGTTGCTCATGCAGTCCATGTTTCATTGGCCCATACATATGGAAGTCAGAAGATGCCAAGTTCTCTTCCATATGTGATGGATATGGTAGGACAGTCCAGCCCAGACTGGGAATGTGCTCCATGGTCTTCAAACTGGTGTGGTATCTGGCGTAACTGTATTGCAAGAGAAAGGTTGTCTTCTCCTCTGTCCTGACTCTAGAAGTTTGACCCTTCATCTTAGTCAGCAGCCAGAGTTGATGGTTTGTTTTAGGAAATCTAGAAGGATCACCCTTTTCCTATCACAAAAGACAGTGCACATCACAATACCCACTGAGGGCTGCATCTTGAATTTTTTCTTTTATGGGAGAGTCACATGTCATCACTCCAATGATTGTGGTTTTGACTCCAGCTTGTAGTGGTGACACCACATCTCATCATGGGTAATGATGCAATCCGGGATACTGTCACCTTCAGCCTCATATTGCTTCAGTACATCCTGACAAATCTGCATACAGTGTTCTTTCTGTCCCTGTGTGAGCATTTGTGGGACCCACCTGGCACAAACTTTGTGACATTCAGGCATTGCCCCCATCACTTCCAACTCATTGAAGCTGATATTCAGCTCTGTACACAGTTCTGTAATCTGCATAGATGAGCTACTCAAGACACTCTTGATTTCGGGGTGCAGAGGTTGTGAATGATCATCTGTAACATGGCTTCTCTTTCATGTAACTGCTGCCACTCCTGAAAACATCACCCATTGTGCTCACATCCACTGGTTGGTCTCCATAAATGTTCAGCGAGTGTCAATGAATGTCAGTAGGTGCCATTTTTTCTGCATGGAGGAATTCAGTGACATACCTTTGCTTCATCCACACTTCTGTGTCAACACCATTTTGCCAGACTGCCCCTCTGCTGCCATCTGTCACACAGCAACAAAATGGAATGAAATGTTGGCGGGAAGGTTCATACTCTGCTGCCATACCACCAACACCTGCCTCTAATATTGTGTGTCAGCACAATAAAAGGAGGCATTACTTTTGGAGCAGTCATTGTATGAATGATTACAGTTATGTACAATGTGGATCCCCTCAGCACCTGTCCTCACGTGCTCACTCTGCTCAGTAACTGCCCTCAGTCCCAGTTCCCAGGTGCTGGCATGTGACACAGAAGCCCCCAAGACCACCTCCCTGTTCTAGCTGCTGATGCAGATCGTGCATGCCCAGAGTTCCCTTGCTGTCACAGCTGACACCCCTGCACTCTCACACCCAGCACTGCAGATGAAGACCCACTCATCACCTTGCTTCTCTTAAGTCTCTTGCCTTTTAAGTGCACATGAATTTTAGAAGTGTGATATTGAGAATGAGTAGCTGTTTGGAACTACTGAGATATCTGGAAATCTGGAATACTTGGGGGGAAGTGGCTGACTAGCCAAAAATCAGAGCTGGATACACAGATGATGGATTAATTGGGGAGTCATGCAAAAACAAACATAGGATACAATTTTCTTTCTACCATGCCATATGCATTTATTATAATTACATCTTAATGTTAAGATGTTAAGCACTAAGGCATCACTCCTGTATGTTTTGCATGCAAACCTAAAAAAGATTTATGAAGTATTTAATTTAAAGCATGACTGCTTACGCAGATCAAGGGGCTTTGCCGTAAATTGTTATTTTTTTTCCATGAAGAAAATGTTTCAGTAATTTTAAATACTGTCAAAAAGAGACTTAGAACTATTTAACACAGTATAGGCAGCTGAAAATTCTCTGAGATCTGTTGTTCTTATGCATAGGAGCAAACTCTGAGCTAGTTTATTAAGCTGTAGCAGAACCAAGGGTAGATGTAGTACTTATCAACATGGTTTAGTGGATAATAGTTGTGGTTGGTGAATGGTTGGACTGGATGATCTTAGAGGTCTTTTGCAATAATTATTCTATGATTCTATGATTCAGACACAGGCTGGAATGACCGCTGCTTCAGGTGTGTACCTCTCCCCAGCAAGACCTCTTTGGACAGTGCTGCTGTTACACAGAAGGGTTGGTCCCTAGCTGATGTAGCTGAGGACAGGGGCTTTCCTTACTGCCTGATCCTCCCATCCCCAGGGGTTCTCTGGAGAAGTTTGAATAAGCACCTCTCTAACGGTGGTAGATCCAACCCTGCCTATGCGTTGGAGAACCTCCAACCTGCCTGTGGTCAAAGAATAGAAGCAAGCAAGAGGGCAAAGAGAACTTCACCCAGCAAGGGAATTATTGGATTTATGGAGCAAAAGGTCATTTTGGCATCCAGAGGTATTTTACACCTGACATCCTGTCAAGAGTTTTACTTTTTTTTTTCTGAGACACACTGAGGAATTTCTCACAGGAATGGTACAGGTACGTTGTCATTTTGGTTCCCATCTTTACCGCAGGAAGGCTGGGGCCAGGGAGGCACACGTTTAATATTTGAGACATGCTCTCTTCTCAAAGCTCAGTCATCCATACAGAGACAAATCTTCCCTTTTCTCCAGAGGACAGTTCTCAACCCACATGAGAGCACAGATAAAGCACCTGGAAGAGTGTCAATCACTAATGTCACTGCACCTCTTCCAAGTTAGCAGCTTTTCTTCCCCACTGAACTGGCATTTCTCATAGTTGGTTTAATCACATGGTCCTAACCACACTTTTTCTGTTGAAGACCAATTCTTCAGTTTCCCTCTCCTTTATACTTACTGAAGAAAGCTGGTCTAGAAAGTGAAGAGAAGCCCCTCTGTTTTGCTTAGTCAGTTTGTCTGGCCTGCCTTTGACTCTGCCTTTTACAGGACTGCTGCATGATCAAAACTTCTTCCCTCCTCCATTCCCTGAACTCAGTAGCTGCAATAGACGCTTTAGAGAAGGACGCAACCTCACAAGTTCATCATTAAGCAAATAGGACCGGTAACATATCCTGAAAGAAGAACACACCTGTACGTTACTGTAATACCTGTTTGCATGTATGAAGCTTGCCTTTTAGAGAACAAGTGAAGGGCCCATCACTGGAGAAAGTTCCTGAGTCTCCTGTGGATTTTTGAGGAGGAATGGCTGCAACTAAGAGATTGTTTTAAGCAGCACGAGATAGGGTATTAACAGCTTTTCTTTTGTCTGAGATAAATCTTCAGAGTAATCAGGAGTAATATGGCATACTGGGTAGGAATTACCTGTAGGAGACTCAGATGCATTTGGCCCTCACATAGAAACTTGAAAGATACCTGTCATTCCTTTGAAAGCCTGTCAGAAGAAGAGGATTCAGGCATTTCTTCATATACAGTAAAGACTTCCAATACTCCCAAGCATTAGCAAGAAAGCCTAAAAGAAAACAAAAATCAAAGAAATGTAAAAAAAACATGAAATACAAAAAATGCGCAAAAATAAGTTTTCCATCCGTCATCTCTGATAAAATATAAAAATGGTATTTCTTTATTGTACATGCATATTTTTCAGGTACAGCAGGTCAGTGTCAACAGCAAAGCCATGCTTATTTTGTATTCAAGGACAACCACATTGTGAGGAAAGCTTTGTATTGTATTCAAAATCTTAGGAACAGGTTGTCTAGACATGCAACTGGTGTGTGTATGTATTTAAAGGACTTTGCATTTTTAGTGAGGTACTTTTAGTCTCATTCTGCTTTGCTGTTCAGAAGGACACCTTATCAATTTCTCATACACAGAAATAACAGTCCTGTGAAGTATCCCATGAAGGGTTACCAGTCCATTTTATCCATCAAGGACAGAAAATAGAACGAGATCTCACTGAAAGTAGACATATCTCACTGATACCTGCTCTGTTGTCTGCTCCAAATGGCAGCCCACATAGGAAGAAGTAGTTGACAGAACAAACCTTAAAAAC
>PPHD01020775.1:0-13513 GCA_002909625.1 Bambusicola thoracicus | reverse complement strand
GCTACCGGCTCTGGGATCTCATCTTCCGGGCCTTGCCAGCAGATAAGAGGGAGCAGGGATGCCCATCTGCATCCTGTTTCTCACAGGGCACGATGGTGTTGTTCCCCAATTTTCCCACACCAAGCTGGGGCTGTTAGGCCAGATCTTCTGCCAGTAACCACTCCGGGCACTATCTTCCAGAGGCAAGCAGCTCTGGGGAAGGTGCTGTCAAATGTTGGAGTGATGTTGATTGTCACACGGTAGCCCCCATCATTTGCCACCTCCATAAATAAGTTAAGAGTCTTATCACAAGGAAGCAAGCTTTGAGACAGAAGACAAAGAAGGATTCTCACAGTGTTCCACATCCAAATTCAGGCATAATTACTTAGACTCTTACAAAGTGTCTGTTTTGGCTTGTGGTAAATACGAAAGAGACAGAAAGACAACCTTCAGTAAGGTTCAACTATATCATATTTGACACAATTGGGCTGCATTTGCCTGTCCCAATTCAACTACAACTGACCCTGCTAAAATCTCCTCACCTGTAGCCCTGAAACAGGGGCAGTGATCTTTCACAACAGTAGTGCATCAACTCTTGTAGCTTCCTTCTAACTCAAAACTGTTAAAGTAATCCAGGCTGTCTTATACATTATAAATGGCTACACATACAAATAGTTCTCTTCATTTTGAATAAAATGGACTAATGAGTCAGTGCCTAAACTGACACAGAAGCAGGAGACATGATGAGCAGAGGGGAACTGTTCTGAGCAGCTGCCACATGCACCATCCAGAAGCTTCCTGTCCAGGTACTCACCCTGTTAGCAGATTGCACAGGCAGAGGGATTATAGATACCAGTTTGGCAACACCTTTCCAAGATACTCTGCATCTGAATACCTGCACCATTGTTTCAGGGTACATTTGGATGTAAGAGACGGGATGTCTCAGAAGCAGAGGCAAGCAAATGATGCACTCAGAGCAGCAAAGGGTTATGAGTTCTATTCAACATACTCACACAGGCATCCATTTTAGATAATCTCAGTAAGAACCAAGCAGAAACTCCCTAAGCAAGTGCACTATTACTTAGCAAACCTTGAGAGATGGCAAACAACCAAAAAGAGGAGAGAAGGACCATGCCAGTGGTGGATGCAACGGGCAATGCCAGCAGGGCATCCCCTGTTTCAAAGTGCACTTTTCCTCTTGTGCCCACCGCAGCATCCCTCCTGCTTTTATTCTTCAGGGTTTGCAGGGTTTGTTCTATTGCATGCTGTACCTGCATATGGCCAGTGTGTGATACAGAGCCCAAGTGGGACACCTGCTTGCAAAACAAGTCTTTGCAAAGACAAGAGAAACTACCAAGGACAGCTCTCTCTACAAAACAAGAAGTTTGTGCCCACAGTCACAGATATCAGTTCCCTTAAAACTGTCAGAAAACTTTGTTCCATCCCAGGATCATTCTTCAGTCAGGTCCCTGACACAACGTAAGGCCTGACGCTGCAAATCAATATCAGCCTTGATTTTCTCTCAAATGCAGCAAAAATAAACAAATTTGGCAAACCCAATCAATTCTGTTGGTTTTCCTTCCTTGTTTATATTTCCTGCTAAAAATATTTGAATTGATTTGGAGGTTTCTACTCACTTCCTAAAAATTGTTACCAATTATTGTTCATCATGCTCTACTCATTATGAACTGAATCAAAGATCTGAGGGAAAAATTATGGAAAAAATCATATCTTTTAGCATATATTTTCCACCCAACAACACCCTTTCACTTTGAGAAGAAAGATGGTATGAAGTCTTCTGTTCTCAACAGGCTTCTATAGAGAGACTCCAGTCAGCAACGCATAAGAGATCAGACTAAAAATACAGAAATAAAAACGGACACATATAAAGAAACACGGAATCTATGTTCCTCACAGAGAACAATTTCTTTTTCTCTGAGTGAGCTTGTCTGCAGAGCACTTAGATGCATAGCACTGTCCAACTATGAGACAAGTAACACAAATAATGTGATATTTCAGGTATTGAAAAAAATCTTAAATGTAAGCATGAATACTTCTTGTTATGGAAAAGGTTAACAGGCAAAGATAAAGTCAGTATTTTTGCAGCCTGATGATAATTAAGACCATGCAGATTAGCTTAATGCTTGATAATTTGTACCTCAAGATGCATATTGGCTTTTTTGGCACTTGCTGACTCTTTGGAGTAAAGGCAATGGCCTATCTTACACATCATATCATGTACATGAAGAAAGAGCTTGTGTTTGACCCAGATGGAAGATGGCCAAATCCCTCAGCTGAATTCCTTGACAAGTCCCTTCCACCTCCCTATGGCCACAGTGAGTGCAGGCAACCAGAGCCAGAACTCATCCCAGCCAGCCTGGGGGCACTGCTTCCCAACAGCAAGAAGATTCCAGTGAAGATCACATTAAAAGTCTCTTGGGCTCAATTCTGCGAGTTTCTAAGAAGCATCTCTCATTAAATACCTTTGTCTTGAAAAGAAAGAAACAAAGAACAGCAAAGAAAACCCCAGATCAGAATAAACAACAACACTCAGCTTACTCTGACTCCTAATAGCAGACACATTGACTGCAAAGATACCTTAATAGAGACAATTTTTTTTCATCAGTTTTAAGCGTCTTCGTACTGAGAAAACAAGAAGGCCCAAACCTGCAATAGCAGTTACTGGATTACACTGCTTGTGTCATTCAGAAAAAAATGTGTGGCAGATTTTGCTCCTAATATGTTTTACAATATACAGAACTCTGAAATTCCTAAAAAGTAAATATAGTATAATGCCTTTTGTCATGAAATGTTACTCCTTTTTAACAGAATTTCTTGCACGATGAATTGTGGTGGGTTATGTTTGTTTTCATCATGCCATTAGTAAAAAGTGATACCTCTTTAGCTCTAATTAGACCACTGTCATAGAGGCCATTTATAATTCAATAACCACTTTATCTATTTTCTTCCCCTTCAGAGCTTTTCAGTCAGGGCTTATGCAGCAGGTTGCATTTGCTTTGAAAAGCCATTAGCCTTCTGCCTCACTTGTGGGCTTTTCAAGGGACACAAATGGATAGACACATAACTGTATTTATTTATTTGTTGTGCTTTTCCTTTTAGACTAGATGTAAAATGATGCTGGCAGTGGTGGGGGGAAGGGGATAATAATATTCTCTAGTGTCATGGTCTTACAGCTTAATTTGTCATCTTATTTTTCACGTGCAAGACTCTGACAACATTGATCATCTAAATCTGTTAAACAATTTTTTCATGAGGCTGACACACTGCCCCAGTGCTTGCATCTATCAACATCTCTCTGATTTATAGGCTTAATAATGGGAAATCATTTGGTAGCCCAGCTCTATTTTGCCTGAACACTGACCTGTGACCTTAATTTGCTGCCTTTTGAGGTTCTTTGTTCTCTCATAACAGGTATAGCTCACTAATCAACAGAAGCAGCTTTAAAAATTTAAATAAATATTTAACCGAGATATAGAAATATGAATGTTTAAATTAGTTCTTGTTGGAAAAGTATAAATAACTTAGACTGAACAGAACTGTTCAAATCAAAGGCATGCTTAGCAATGCTGGGATTTGGCACACGTTTAATATTTCATATCTTTCTTTGTTCCTATTTCAAAATATTAGAACAAGCTGTTATGAATTTGTTATGAATTTCTGAAATAAAAGAAAGACTTTGAGTCCTGAAAACAAAATCTAGAAAGAAAACACTCAATTGCTTAATAGGTACCAAAAATGAGACTAATTGGAATAAGGCTGTGTCATTAGCTCAAGGGCAGGCATTTCAGATTATGGTAAAACTTTGGTACTTCAACAGAACAGAAGCCTAACTAATAGCATATACCTACATTTTATTTAAACAAAGAAAATCACACAGAATATTTTACTTTAGTCTTGTTAGCCCTCCATCCGTGGATCAGCAGTGCACGAAAAAAACCTGCAGACATTTTAAAGGAAACCCATTGCTCTAGAATTTGTTGTGAAACTTTATATATGCATAAGATACATTGAGGTACTTCTCTAGCCAAACAATATATTGGCATTCACTATCATGTAATCATGTTTAGGAAAATGCTTCATCTTATATATAATGTGACTTTCCAGTTGGAAATCATACTCACTTTGTGAAAAGAAAATCAGCAGTTTTCTTCAACCATTTTGAAAAGAAATACTGGTGCTTGGAAGTCCTTGAAAAAGCAGTCTACTGAGAGCAGTTTCAGAAAGTAATATACAGTGCAGTTAATGGATAAACACTCCATACCCACCTCCTGTGAGACTGATTCTTCATTTCAAGACCTGCTTTTTCTCCCCATCTCCTCTTCTGCCCCCTATCCTAATTTCAAAGTGGAGGAATAACATAAGATAACAACCTAGGCTAAAACAAACGAGCCAACACTATTCGATGCCTACAGGAAAAGGACAAAGGAGAGGTATTTCCCCCACACAGATTTGAAAGAGAACTCCTCCAGTTACCACAGTGAACACTTGCTGAAGTCAATGGGAATTATGTGTTTGTAGGAAGGGCACGATGTCAGGGATGGAAAGACAGAAAAATAGTTTAAAAGAGTAGAATCACATTTATCAGTGAAGGAGAATAAGCCACAAGCTTCCTATGGGACCATGAAGATGAAGTAGCAGATTTAGCCCTCTGAGGTATAGGTAATCTGTGAACAATGAATGCCAATAAACTGGAAAACCGAGAGTAAAAATTCAGTTTCCACTTTAATAAGGGATTAAATTCTTGTAAATCACCGAGGAAGAAAGTATTTCATTCTTACATACGTTCTAGTTTCAACAATGCATCTTATTTCAGCATTCCTTCTCTAACAAGTTTAAATATTTTATTTCATGCAAAGTAATAATTCACTCAATTATTTCAACACTTGGAGATTTATATGGCCTCAATCTGAAGACAAAGGATACTTACATACACTTCAAAGGTTTGGTAAGCTGGAAAAAAATAGCTACTATTTTCAATATATTGAATGCATTTCCAGTGAAAAATTTATTTTTCATTTTTTCAATTTTTAATTAATTTATATCACACAAGTTCGGGAGGGAAATAACAGTTTACTAAGGTAAACAACGGTCTTCTTGAATGTTGATTACTATTCCACCCAGAAGATCTGAAAATACTTTTCCCCCTCACTGTAATTTGGCATACCGGTCAGTGGTCCAGTCTGGGAATAATGACATCCTCAAAATTCTTCTTATGGTTTTATTTCTATATTATAAAAGTATTATTTTCATGGTCTCTTGTCAGTCAAATTAAGGGTACATTATTTAACATGTATCCTCTAGACAGCAAAATAAGTGAAAACATCTTGACTTGCTTCTTTTCGTGTATGTCAATTGTGTGCATAATATTTGAAGGTTAATAGTGTGACAGTTACGCACCAAACCATGCAAACAAGTATCTTTCTAACAATGGACAATTTCCTTGTGAAATGGATTGGAAAGAATGTGATAGCATACAGAAGACTATATTAAAACGATGGCCCTCAATCTGATGAACAGTAGAAATGCTCAAAGGCACCATTAAAATTAGAAACGTATATCTGTACATTGTCTTGGTAACAGCTATACACCTTTGCACACATACTCGAGTGAATAGTATTCTGGTTTTAAACTTGATGGTACTGTACCTGTAGGATATGCTTAGATAAGAATACATAACAGGAAAAGTATTTAAATTCTTGCATCAGGGATGCTGAAGATATACAAGCACATTTTGTAAACAAACTGTCAAATACAATGTCTGTAAAATTACTGTTTTAATAAAAGTGCTATTAACAAATGAGATCTCTAACACTTACATGACAAAATATTGCTTCAAGATAGACGTAATTGAGATACCAACCTCTGCATGGTTTTTCTGTACTTAATGGAATCAGAATTTTTTTAAATATCAATTAGTAATTTTAAGAAACACATTTTACTCCCTGAAGGATAATTTGTCTATTATGAAAAAAGTCCATATGTTTTTGAGGAAGTTCAAGGAGCATTAGAATAGTAATGTTAAGAAAAACTTCACTCGTGCTTCTGTTTATTCCAATGCATCTTCTTCCAAGTTAGAACTCTCCATACATAGAACTGAGAAATGACATAGAATCTACTTTGTCCTCCTACTGAATATGTAAATATATCATCCTAAGTACATCAAAATCAAATTATGCTTTCTAAATGCAGAGATTCACTCACGGTAACATTTTATCTAATTTCTACATTAAAACATCACTCCAGCAGTCGGCTGATACAACTTTATATTAAATCTCTAAAGGCTGTATTCCTTGTATAGGGGAAAGCAAGATGAATGTCTAAACACAAATGCATAAATCAAATGGGATTTCAATAATTGTTTTTTTTAACTAGAAATGAAGATTTTGGCTATTCACTAAAATGTCAAGACAAAGTATCACTGTTATTTACAAGTGCAACAGCTGGTGGTCTTAAGAGAAATAGAAATACTACTGCTGATGGACACAACAGCTAGTGTATGTTCTGAACTGACATTGAGGGTGCTACATTTCTAGCTCAGAAGTGCATAAGACATTATTAATTGTCTAGAAGCCACCCAGTGATTTTTAAAGGACAACTCAGTGCTAACTTTGACTAAGACATCAAATGAGATTTTAAAATGCAACACATGGAAAAAAAAAAAAAAACAACCCCCCATTCTCCCACAAAAACAAACAAACAAACAAACAAAGAAACACAAAGCTGTAACACAAACCTAGGAACTTTATGCAGTTTCCCAAATGAACACAGTCCATATGTTACAAAAGCAATCTTAAGACAGAAATTAAGGCTGATTGTGACATTTGAAGTTCAAAGGAACACAGACATACGGCCCAGGTCTCACAGTCCCGTAAGCTCCACTGCCCTGAAGGTACCTACCATGGAGAGAGGGCAGAAGGACTTCTGTCATCTTGTGCTGAAGGGAACCAGAGTGAAATCTCCATCAGGCTCTCCAAGGGTTGCCTGTACTCATGGGCTTTGCCAAAGATTATTAAAAGTGCTTCCAAAGAGAAGGATAGATGTGCTTAGCAAGGTTAATGGAAACCAGTATATTCCAAGCATTTGAAACAGGGTGAAGTGAGGGGAGGATTAGCCAGGGAATGCTTTAAAATACATATATAAAGCATAAACTTGAACTGCATGTGAAAGAAGAAAATCTGCTCAATAATTTAGGAAGGAGAGAACTGTGATCACAGCAACACAGCTGATAATGCTGTCAACATTTTGGATGTGTAAGAAGTGAGAACATTTGAAGCAGCAAAGATGAAATGAAAACCTACTGTAAAAAAGGCTGAGATTGCAGCAGCAAAGATAAAAAAAGAATAAGAGAACTTGTGGACAGGAGAGACAGAAAATGACAGGAAATTGTGACTATACAGAAAGCAAAGCAGAAAAACAGACGTTTTTAGCTGAACTAACTCATGGACAATAGTCAAAACACTACTTAGCTTTAGTTTGTTATTGCTTTCAGGTGCAGAAAGGACTGGTTTTTACTCAAATGAAAAGTTTATATATTTCAGAATTTAAAAAAAGCCATGAGGTACCTGTAGCTAATATTGAGACTAGAAGGAAAAGAAAATGAAAGGGAGTAGATCTTTTGAATATTGGCACCTTACAGCTGGGTCACTCACAGATCACAGTGATTCTAGGGCTATACATATTGTACTTTGTTTCCCTCATACTCCCCTAGTAAATCCTTGCTATTATTATGTAATATCTCTCATTTAAAGGTGGTAACTTAAGACCTCTCTAAATAATTCTTTTAAGTAAGCTCAAAGGTCAGAGCAAAAACATTCTGATGTTCCCGAGATACTGTGCCTGGGGTGTTCAAGAATCACAAGACTTTATGCTACAAAACATAGCACAGTGCAGGTAAAAAATAAGAGAATGTTCCTTTCTTATCCTATTCCAGTACACTGGACCATATAAATCTCTCTATGTTCTGCCAGGTAAAATTCTTTCTTCCTTGAAGATAATGACTATATGTATCTAGGGGCTGGAAAAACTGACACAAAGCCACAGACAGTTAAATGGAAAAACTATTTAGGAATTCAGAAGAGACCACATAGACTTTTTGCAATCCATGAAGATACGAGAAGTTTCTTAACTGAAAGTAAACCAAATGATTTTCCCCAAAAGAAAAAAAAAAGAAAGCATAAGATTCACTGGCTAAAAGCATTCATTTCAATTTATTGGTTTACCCTGCTCTGATTACCTGCTCAAAAAAATTCTGAAAGCTCCTTTAATGTTTTTTAGAATTCCTGTGTTGGGAACAATTTAAAGGTCCACCCACTTTAGGGATGGAGCCCACAGAGCTAGGTCAACATTAGCAAGTTAATCTTAGCAAGCAATGGGAGAAAATTTGCAGAGTGGTGCTGAGAGTACTCACAGGACTAGCTTTAATTTGGCCCCTCAGCACTATCAGGTGTGCTCCAGAAGGGCATCTTCCTGTTCATTTTCATCCAGAGGAAATCTAGTTTACTTGCCCAAAAACAACTTCATAGTGCAAATCAACAACTGCTAAGTCAGACATCAGAAAACAAATAAAAACAACAAAAACCCCTCCGAAGTAAACTCCTGAACCAAACTGAGATCTTAGATGTAGCTGTACCCATCAATGCAATCTCTAGAACTTTTCCAGTAGGAATTTCTGCTGTGCTACAGCAGGAGCTGATGACCCAGGAAAAAAAAAAAAAAGTTTTTATGTCCCAGTGCAGGACAAAACTAACTATGAATCAGTCACTTCTAACAGAGAAAGACAATTTTAACTGTGTGAATTCCATGAAGGGACCTTAGGCCTGTAACTAGTAAAATAGGAAAGATAAATCCTTAAAAACAAGAAGTTGGAAAAAAAAGAAATCCCAATACCACCACCAAATTTGCTTTTTAATGCATTTCTATTATTACAAACACAAGAAATAAGGGTTCAACATTTCTCTCAGCAATTATAAGTATCAGTGGAAATAACCCCTTAAATTCTAATTTAATCAAGGCAAAATAGATGTTAAATCACAGTAAGAAACACTAGCTTTTGCACTAGAGCTGATTAGTTTTTAGTTCACATACGATGCAGAACAGTGAAAACATCTAGAGTTGGTGTTAATCAGCACCTCTGCTAAGTCTCTCCTCAGTGCTCAAATAATTTATTTTCTGCTCTCAAAATGACGTGAGGTGAGAAACCCATCCAGTTCTTTTCCATGCTCCATTTACATGATCACAAAGTTTCAACAGCTGTACTAGTTCAAAAATCTGCCACAGAAATGTGTTTTAAACAAAAACACACACAAAAAAAAACTCCACAACTCTTGAGTAATATTCCCACAGAAGCATCATACTGAAAGTAAACTGATTATAAAACCAATGAAAATCTTAGAAGAGTTAAACTTGTGTGATTTACTATGCAATGCTTGTAAAGAGGCAAGATAATTTATGGGAACTGGCACCTGAGATTAACAGTGAGATGCTAGATAAAGCTGGATGGGTAAACTAGATAAATGGCTGACCTTCAAGTATGTCTTATCTGGTGTAAATAGACAAACTTTCAAGCACATTAGCTTTCAGATCTGAGGAAATAGAATAGAAAGGCAAAGTGACATCATTATGCCTTCCAACATCTAGCAAACCACATAATTACATACTGCAAGTAGCAGAACTCCTTCAACAAATCATAAAAATAAAGTCAGTTATAAGACTGACTGAGGCCTCTAAGGAGTTGTTGGAAAACTGACATATACTTTACTAACTTATGTCCCCTTATTCAGAAACTTATCTTTAAAAGAAATCCTAAACTATTACGTACTACATCTACTTTTTGCTTACTGAACGCTCTCCTTTGAGAACATTAGATTTTCCCTGAGCAATTTAAGTTTATGCAAGTATTCTGGCATTACTAAACTGAGACCTGAATTTTCCTGCACTGCTTGAAAGGAATTAGCACTAGCTTTCTCTGACATCTCTTATCTGTTCACATGATTTAATGTGCCGTTATGTTAACCTCAACAGTAAACAAAACACTGCATGTCAGTAATGTAGAACAACTTTCTATTTCATCTTTGGCTTGGTTAGCACTACTTAGAAAACGATAAAATTTAAATATTTTCTATGGAAAGGTAGTTGTCAAGTTGCATTGATAGAAGCAACTGCCTCTATTTAGAAACCTCTAAAATCTATGAAATAGGCTGCACAGGTAATATCAGAAACAAGATAAGATTGTTTCATCTTACCACTGACATATTTTGACTTGCCAGATATGATCATATCACTTCATTGTGTTCTGCTGAAGTTTGAAGTGTTAACACTGGGTAGAAAAGTACTTTGTATAGACAGACAAATGGAATGACCAAAGACTGTGTCAACACCTCTATATACCTTACTTTACATTTGCTTGGCAGCCACATTCCTCATTTATTTTTCTTAAACCTCATGGTCCTTCCACCAGACCTACATCACTGTAACACAACCCAGTCTGAGCTTTCTTTCAGCTCTTACTGTTCAGATCACCTCAACACCACCAAGATGGGCACTTCTGCAAGGAATTACAGAGAACAGCCAAGAGCAGAGAACTGCAGCCTCATGGAACAGGAAATTATACTCTGCCAGCTGAATAATGATCATGGTGAAGAAGCAGCTACAGCATGCTCAGTTTATTTTTGAGCATTGCTGCCTGGAATGTATTTCTACACTTCCTCACCATAGCAGAATAAAAAAAATACATATAATTAAAATAAAATTCTGACAGTCATTATAGATACATCTGAACTGACAAGTCACCTATGTGGCTTTCCATGCCTTTTTAAAGTCCAATGAGGGATCTGTAGCTCCCCATTTGGTACTGTCACACTCAAGGTCATATGAATCATTCAGATCTAATTTTACTCTTACACTGACAGTGTAGTGCCAGTAACATTGTGCTTGAGATCCTGCAGAAACCTGATGTCTTAGATCTCTCAGGCAAATATTCTGTTCAAATCCTCAGATTATATATATAAATAAAAATACTTTTTCTACAAAATATTAAGCAATATGACACTATTAATAACTTTACATAAGTTTTTGATACTGCTTCTCTTTAATTACTTATCTTTGACTTGCTCTTTGACTGATGAAAAAGAATGTGGTTAACTTAAAAAGTCTCTCCTACGGTGGTGTTTTTTTAATAAGTTATAAGAGTAAACTGCAATTCTGGCAGTAACCATTCAGCTTTCTTAGTGCGAACAGAAATGAAGAGCTCCATTGCACTTGTTATTAAGAAAAGCTTACCTCAGGCATTCCTAAACAACTTAAAACTGGTGTGAGATACGTGCACATGTTGAGAGGAATTTTTCCTTTTCAGAATATGGGCAAAAACTGTTCAAAAGAATGATTTCATTTCAGGGAAATTCACATGTGTTGCTTTGTTAGGAAGATGTCTCACAATCCAACCTCTAACTGCAAAATTCCACTGCTGCCATTAATGTTTGAGAGTCAAATGGATTATTATATTTGTGTTCATTTGAGTCACAAGGACATACATTTCAAAGCTGAAATAAATAAACAAATAAATAAATAAAAAAAAACTAAATGCAATCAAAAGCTCCCTTAAAAGCATCTTCAAATGACCCCCCAAAACAAACAAAAACAAAAACGAAACAAAACAACCAAACAAACAAAAAACAAAAACAAAAAACAAACAAACAAACAAACAAAAAAACCCAACAGCTCCCCAACCCTTAACGATAACAGTTTAGAACTGGGCATCAGCTATATTTGCTGGTGATACCAGTAAAAATAAGATATTTGAAGTTCTGAATGAAGTAAAAATGCTAACCTTCAGGCTGCTGTACTACTGCAACCCACAAATCCCTATCTGTTTCTTCTGCTCTTTTCTTTATCCGAGTTCTCTCCAGGTGCACGTAGGGGTCAACTGCTGTTTTGGGCTTAATTTTCATGAAGCTTAGTAAATATTCCCTAGACACCAAATAACAAACCAAAGCCTTATATAACTCTTCCTGTCAGCAACCTTACTTCATATATTGGGTAGAGTATGACATCTGTAAATAAACATATATTAACTGCACAGATTGGGCGGGTCAACAGATCCAGTGAGCCTCACTTTCACCTCAAAAAACTTAATAGATGTGATAGCAAGCACTCTGCAATGGTTGAATTTGATAAGATGATGCTGAATTGCACTTTCATGAAAATCTGTGAAATCTATAGGAGAAATGTCAGAAACTAATAACTTGATCTGTGTAGCGGGGGATATCTATGGCTACAAGTTTAGTGCCTTGTACCACAAATATATTTACAAAACGTGTACAGTGATCATTCCAAGAATGGCTTTGTAAAATTCTTGTATTAATAAATTCAGTCTAGCAACCTCATCCATAATGTGCATAATGAATAATAATGTCGGTCATCAATCAGCCTGCATAACCATCGGCACAGTGTACAATGTGCTTCACATACCTACTGTATTAAGTGCACAGAAACACAAAAAAATCTCAATGAGTTTACAAACAAAGGTGCACAGTGGAATTTTGAAACTGTCTCCCTTTCTCTGCTCCTTACAGGCAATACATACAGCTTTTAAAGACAGCAATTTAATAAATGGCATTAGATGAAGTTATTCTGTGTATCCACGTACATCCACAATTACTGTCACAGAACTACCAAATTACCATTGTTAGAGATCTTGAACAGAAAGTGGGTCATTCTGTCCATCTCCCGGCTAGCAAAAGACTACAATTTCTGGCATGTGGCACAGCCTAATTTCAGATGTCAGCCTTGTAGCAACATCAGCACTTCCCTTCAGAGAGAGCTTCACAAGATAATAAATCTGATTTTCTAAAGGTACTCATTAAGATTCAGGCTGTAGTTATCATTTCTTAACTTTGTGTCATTATTACCATTAAGTAGTCGCTAACATGAAATTTTCTCTCTTTTCTGATGTTTGCACTATTCAGATGGGTGTACTCTGTTATCAAGCCTTGTCATGTCTTGGCCAAAATGTCTCCTTAGGCTCTTTGAACTTTTGTCTATAGAAGGAATCCCATTAGCTTTTTGATCACTCACACTGCTATGATATTTGAGATTGTCAATACCATTTTCATAACAACCTTTGCTGATAACACATTTGAACTTAGATGGCTCACAAAACCTTTCAATACAGGAAAAAGTGAGCAGTATGCAGCAGAATTGCTTCCTACAGTCCAAACAGTTAAGAGCATTCATTAGAGGAGAGGGCTGCTGTGATATTTATTTAAGCAATAGATTAATGAGAGCAAGAAGGACGCTGAGGGGATGAGGAAATCTTTGCATAAGAAACAGCTTAGTTTTCAGAGTCACTTGGAATTTTTTTCCAAAAAGTTTATTTGGCCAAAGTTTTCTTTTTCAAGTTCAACTGTAGCATTTAAGTGTGCAGCTCAATACAGTGTTCCGTATTCTTTTAGTTTCATTAAAAGCATCACTAGAATGTTTTTACTTTTTTCTTTCTTTCAATTTAGCATTTCAATAA